>BEHA01005363.1:45586-69636 GCA_002897215.1 Eschscholzia californica subsp. californica
AGTTATTAATCAAGTTTATTGTTTATCGTTATTTTATCAGTTTTATTTCGTTAGTTTAGTTTATTAACAATGGTGGATTCCATTACTTTTACGCTTCCGCAACAATCTACATCAGCTGGTATCAGAGCTTGAAAAATCTGGGAACAAAAGATGAAATTTTTTTCATCGATACATCTCTCCTTGAGTGCTGGAAAATTTTTCCACGTTTAGATTGGGATCCCTTTCGAGTTTCTAAACAATTTTATGTTGATCGAAAATATCCAGAAAAAATTAATACCGTTTCTAAAATTCCTCTATTCGACGGTCAATATCATATAAATTTTTGGATTCAACATATGGAAGATTGGTTCATAAACCAAGATATCCACGATGAAGATAAGGTTTTTCTCATCGAACAACATATGTCCGAAAGAATCTATGAACAATTCAATGCAATGCAATGGTGGATTCCATTACTTTTACGCTTCCGCAACAATCTACATCAGAAAGAGAGAAGGGGAGGTCCGACCAAGCTTGGGATAGCACGGGAGCAATAGCAACAGCTACTCGGGCGTGCACAGGAACACCTTCCGGGATGGATCAGCAGGAGCTCCGAGCTGCATTCACGGGAGCTGCTGCTGCTCACGGGAGCACCAAGACGGATGCGACCAGCAACTTCCTTCTCATGCACGGGAAGCTTCCAACACGGCTGCAGCTAGGAACGGCCGGATGCTTAGGGTTTTGGCCGGACCTTGATTTTGGCCGGATTTCCACAAGCTTTGACCGGATTTTTATGAGTTTTCCTGTCACTTTCTTGATCCGAAACTTTAGGGCTTTTACTCCCCATCATCTTGGCTTGCTTCCTATATGGTTTGATTTGGTTCTGGTTGAAGATTGCTAGAGAGAGAAAGCTAGGGTCTAGCTTTAATGGAGGTTGTGTTCTAAATGGAGAAGATGATGGTCGTTGCTATGGGGAACCCAGAAAATTGCTAAGGGGAGATCAGCTGCAACTAAAAACTCATATTTTCCGACGATCTTAGCCTCTAACCACATCGAAAAAGACGAATTCTCTCATCATGTTCTTTCCATTTCTTATTCAACCACCATGTTTAGCTAACTTTAGTGTGTCGATTATATGAGATGAAATGTGATGAATTCGTGATTATGTTTAATATGATTTGATGTTTTGGTTATAAATTGATGTTCATTTATTTCGATTATCGTTTTGATCGTATTTTCATTTGTCTTGTCAAGCACTTCGCATAGTTAATAGACGAAACGAAGTATTCGATATCGATCGTAGTCTAAGTCATAATTTCATGTATCTTGTCATGAACTTCACATAGTTAGACGACTAGACAACACTTTCGTTGACTCGGGATAAATAGATTTAGACGTTTGTTTGACTAAGTATGATCTCCGGATATACGTAATACTTAGAGACATCTACTTTAGGAGTCGAACATCGATTATACTTTAAAACATTAGATCGGACTACATATAGTCGTAGTGTATCATTATGGATTCTCGGACTTCGACACCTCGCTCACTTATTTGTCTCCCGACTCTTGTTGCCTCCCGACTCTTGTTCCTCCGACTCTTCTCTCGAATCTCTCTCGCCCGTTTACTTTTATCGTTTAATTAGTTTATTTGTTTTCTTTATTGCTTATTCAATCAAAACCCCCTGTTTACCTTTGTTCTTCTCCTTTTTAGTCTAAGTTAGCTTGTAATATCTACACCGGTGGATAAAACCCTTAGAGATCCGAATTACCTTCCTATCCTTGGATCGACCCCGGCTTTGCCGGGTTACTACTTGCTACCTCCGCTTGGGTGTGCAACCTTTTCGGGTGCATCAAGTTTTTGGCGCCGCTGCCGGGGATAGGTTTAGTAGTTAGGATATCGTTTGTTGTTTTGTTCATTAGTTTAGTGTTATTTTCTTCTTAGACGTCTTTATTTTATTTTGTACTTTCTTAATTTCATTTTCTTTTTAGGTACCAATTTTAAGAAAAGAGCTAAAAGAGACATAAAAGCGAAGGAAAAGGAAGGATTCGAGGAGTTAAGAAGAAAGGCGAACGAAACGAGAGAAGCACTCGATAGTATCGCATTCTATCTCATCCTTTTTACTTGTGTGTGATTGTTTAGTTCTTTAATTGTTAGCTCCCATTTTGTGATTGTGTGTTAGTATCCTTGAACATTATGAGATCATGGAAAGTTGGTCATTTGATGAGAATGACCTTATGCGAACCCTTTCCAACACTAGTCGACCATATACAAGTCATCAGGACTACTAAAATTTATATAGGAATGTTACGACTAGTAATAGGAATAGGCGAGTTGAGTCTGACCGACCTAGGATGACCATGGGTGAATATCGACGGATGTATGGAGTCGGTCAGACTCGTCATGAACATGGTTTTAGGGATTATGAGCATGAGGGTAACCAACCCCGTAGGAGTCTTCGAGACTATCGACAAGAATTTGGGATGACCACACCTTCATGTATGGATCTGTCATTGGATGATAACCGTAGTTCCATTAGTATTGATCGACCACGTCGAAGTCTTCGTGACTATCGACAAGCATATATGAATGGTTCACTTAGTGATGACAATTCCCTACTCGATGATTCCACTAAAATAGTCGAGACTAGGTATCTACATGAAGGTAGTGAAGAAAGGACCATGGAGACCATTAGCCCGATTTGTGCTATTTGTGCGAGCTTAGACCATTTGACCGACTATTGTCCCATGATCCGTGTTCCGCGAGAGTCTTCGTCTAGTTATACTCATGTGCCTTATTACGAGGAGATGTCTGAAGAGACTCTCCAATTAGTTTTAGAGTATCAAACTAGATTCAATCAAGATATAAAAGAGATCACGGAATGGATTCTCAATATTGTTGATAGAATTGAGTCGGAGCCTATCATCGACGAGGAAGGGGTTTGCGCACCCCAAACTCAAGAGGAGACTATGAATGATGGTGAGGGTAATACACCTAACTCTAGTCTTAAGTTAAATGTCGATGAAGCTCCTGATAGACCATTTGAGATTGAACAGACCGATGACCCTTGTTGCTCACTCCCTCGACCATTGTCATCTCACCATCATCAGACTACATTAGATTTGAATGTTCAGGATGATAGCTCTAAGAGCAAGTTTGGGGATCACACGATGTTGAACTTTCCAATTTTTAGCACTTGTGATTACTTGGACGGATTATGTAGAATGGAAGGTGTTATGCCTAACTTTGAGGCTCCCGATGCCTTTAAGGACGTCGATGACATGGTAGTTAGAGAGATAGCGGACAGCTTGTTGGATTATTTACCTAAAGAAATTATGGACCTTGACTTGGTCCCCGAGCCTTTTGCCTTACCCTTAGAGTCTAGTTCGACCTTCCACATGATCTCAGACTCGGTTGTTGACCCCTTCTGGGACACTTCAGACGTTTTCCCTAACATGTCTAGGGACTTAGTGGATGTTTTATCCACTAAGCTTGAGTTTGACTTTTTACCTTCGACTGACTTCCTGCCCCTTCATTTGTATGTCGATCCTTTTCACGACTGTTTAGTCGTCGCCCCTAGCATTTATGCGCACTTAGTGGACCGTGCATCAACTAAGTTTGGGGATGGCCTCTTTTTGCTTTTAGTCTCACTTGCACTTCTTTCGTTTAATATTCTTGTGAGACTTTTAGCTTTTGTATATAGCTTTCTTTGGGTTGACCCCTAAATCTTCTGGAGTTTACTATATGATCGTTAGCCGACTAGGTGGCCTTTGATGTTTTTAGGTAGCATCTCTGGAAACCCTCCGCGAGACATAACTCGTGCTCTTGTGTGAAAACAAGAGAATCAATGGCTAATTGCTTAGCTCAATGCAATCGTGTATACCCACGTTAGTGGTAGAGTTCTATATGGTCATGCTTTTTATGTGCTTCATTCTCATTATATTTTTGGATATTTTAGGAGCATCTCTTATATGTTTTACTTCTAAGGCGTGGTTTGTTCCAAGTTTGGGGATGGTGCGAGCTTAACATCAACTTGGAACCTCTTTATATATGAGCCTTGGTAGTATCATCTTTTATCTCCTTCGGTTATGGTAATATCTCTCCACTCTTCTCTTTAAATTGATGTGCCTCTTTATCTTTTGGTGAGTTTATGCTCAGAACATTGAGGACAATGTTAGTTTTAAGTTTGGGGATGCGGGATATGACCATAACCAATGCATGACCATGGGTTTCAAAGACAAAAGGGTTCAAATTAGCCATAATTTGAAATTTTTTTAACATTTTGAGTAGATTTGCATGTGTTTGTAGTGATAGTTTTAAACATGTTGATGCATATGTGTCGAGTTTATGAGTTTTGTGATTGCTAATGGTCTTTGCATGAAAGTCGAGTATTTGAGTGTTTGTGTTATACTATGGGAGTAACATCTTAGTGAAGAAGAAACATCTCTAAGAGACCTAGAGTAGTCATTAGTGGAGACTTAACCCATGTGAGAGCTCAAAGCCTAAATTGGCCTTCGAGTGTACTCTTCTGCGCTAACTCCGAGTTGAATGAAGAGCTACTCAACCTTGTAACTTATAAAAGAGCTCATTTGATCTCGTGTGCTCAACTTCCTTAGGCACTAGGAGTGAAATTAGGATAACGAATAAACCTTGCCCTTGTAGTCCATGAAACCAAATGAGATTGTCAATTAGAGGGAGGCGGATACTCCATCACCATCCATCACCTTATATCCCGAGAATGAAGACATGAGAAGAAAGAATGAAGAATGTCAAGAGCAAGTATGAAATGAAAAGTTGATTGCAAGAATAAAGTTCTGTGTGTTGTATTTTGTTTTGATTGATTGTATTTGTGTTATGAAAAAGAAAAAAAGAAAAAAAAAAGAAAAAGAAAACAAGAATGAAGTAAAAGTAGTTTATGAGTATGTTTGAGCATGTGTTAGTTCCTTTGTGTAAGTAATGTGTTTGTAAATATGTGTTAGTGAATAAGTATTCGCAGCAAGAAACGAATGTGGAAATGCTTAAGAGGTTCTATCATGAAGAAGTCGACATTCTCGGGAATCCACCATCATTATTCCATCTTTTGTATCTGCTAATCTTTAAAAGGCATTCTTAGAGGGTAGAATGGGTGAGAAGGGTGAGTGAGCTTCCCCACTCTATTTAGTGGCTAATTCCTTTTCGAAGATCATTCGTTCCAAAATGTTATCCTCACCCCTTTTTATGTGTTGAGTCCATGTTAGTGATCACACTCACACATACGAGCGAACCATTCTTGAGTGATTTCATTTTTAGAGTGTATGTCCGTGAGGCCGAAGTCGAGGCGAAATGTACTAAACTAGGAATCAAGGCGTTGTAGCTTCGGAACATAGATGTTGCTCGTTATGGTATGACACTTGCATTTTAGGGTAAGATCATTAGTGAAGAGGTCCTTAGTTTTTATATGAACTTATTTACTTGATTCATTATGTCTTGACATGCTTAAATCCTTTACTATACGAACTATGTTTATCCATGATTTGGATGTTGGACCATTGTTTATTTGAAACCATGATGTTTGTGGGTGTCATCTATGGAAACCCTCACGAGACAATACTCGTCCTCTAGGGGTAACCTAGAGGTTTAAAGGCTTGTTGCATACGATAAATGCAACCGGGATGCCTCCGAAAGTGAGTTAGGCTTTATTTTGTTTTATTTGCTCAAGGACTAGCAAAGCTTAAGTTTGGGGATCTTGATGTGACACGAAAATGTCACATGTGGAGAGCCTAACTTAGACTAATTAGTCTTTTCGAGTGTTATCAATAATATTTTATGTGTTTTTAATGTTTGGTACTTATTTTGGAGTTAAGCGTGTGATTCGGAATAAAAGGATCGAATTATCACTATCATTTCATGTGCCCAAAATGAGAGAAAATGACTTCAAGCAAATCAAATTACAAGTGGAGGCAATGACGAGTCCGACGGAGAAAACGGAAGTCAATTCCGAGTTCGGACAGGAAAGTTATGAAAGAAAGAAGTATGAGGGTATTGTAGTCCTTTGTGACAATTTGAAGATGTAGAGACAAGGATGGAGGCACCTCTTGGTTTCTTAACCAAGCCCAAAGCCCACACAAGCCCAAAGAAGAATGACAAGGAAGAATTATATGAGCACCCTCTCTTTATGGATTAGAGTCAACAAAGTCTAAATGAATTGACTAAGTCAAGGGACTCTAGGGTTTTAGTAGTTTAGGCTACTATTCATCATCTTCATCATTCAACAACCAAGAAGGGAGAGAGGAGAGAGAGGCTAAAGGAGGAAACTAGAGTTTGTTCTTAAGAGTTGCACCTTGAAGAGGGGGAAAGAGAGAAGGGGAGATCCGGCCAAGCTTGGCCGGAACAGCAGCAACTCGAGACTCTTGGGAACAGCAGCGGCTGCTCGGGCTGTAGCTTCCTCCCGGCCGGAACGAGCAAGGATAGCACGGGAGCAACAGCAACAGCTACTCTGGCGTGCACAAAACACCTTCCGGGATGCATCAGCAGGAGCTCCGGGCTGCATTCACGGGAGCTGCTGCTGCTCACGGGAGCACCAAGACGGATGCGACCAACAACTTCCTTCTCATGCAGGGGAAGCTTCCAACACGACTCCAGCTAGGAACGGCCGGATGCTTAGGGTTTTGGCCGGATCTTGATTTTGGCCGGATTTCCACAAGCTTTGACCAGATTTTTATGAGTTTTCCTGTCACTTTCTTGATCCGAAACTTTAGGGCTTTTACTCCCCATCATCTTGGCTTGCTTCCTATATGGTTTGATATGGTTTTGGTTGAAGATTGCTAGAGAGAGAAAGCTAGGGTCTAGCTTTAACGGAGGTTGTGGTCTAAATGGAGAAGATGATGGTGGTCGCTATGGGGAACCCAGAAAATTGCTAAGGGGAGATCGGCTGCAACTAAAAACTCATATTTTCCGACGATCTTAGCCTCGAACCACATCGAAAAAGGGGGATTCTCTCATTATTTTCTTTCCATTTCTTATTCAATCACCATGTTTAGCTAACTTTAGTGTGTCGATTATATGAGATGAAATGTGATGAATTCGTGATTACGTTTAATATGATTTGATGTTTTGATTATAAATTGATGTTCAGTTATTTCGATTATCGTTTTGATCGTATTTTCATGTGTCTTGTCAAGCACTTCGCATAGTTAATAGATGAAACGAAGTATTCGATATCGATCGTAGTCTAAGTCATAATTTCATGTGTCTTGTCATGCACTTCACATAGTTAGGCGACTAGACAACACTTTCGTTGACTCGGGATAAATCGATTTAGACGTTTGTTTGACTAAGTATGATCTCCGGATATACGTAATACTTAGAGACATCTACTTTAGGAGTCGAACATCGATTATACTTTAAAACATTAGATCGGACTACATATAGTCGTAGTGTATCATTATGGATTCTCGGACTTCGACACCTCGCTCACTTATTTGTCTCCCGACTCTTGTTGCCTCCCGACTCTTGTTCCTGTGACTCTTCTCTCGAATCTGTCTCGCCCGTTTACTTTTATCGTTTAATTAGTTTATTTGTTTTCTTTATTGCTTATTCAATCAAAACCCCCCGTTTACCTTTGTTCTTCTCCTTTTTAGTCTAAGTTAGCTTGTAATATCTAGACCGTTGGATAAAACCCTTTGAGATCCGAATTACCTTCCTATCCTTGGATCGACCCCGACTTTGTCGGGTTACTACTTGATACCTCCGCTTGGGTGTGCAACCTTTTCGGGTGCATCAGTATGTTCAAAGATACTTCGTAGATATCCTGCCGAGGCGATCTTTCTTCTAGGAGATGTTTCCTTTTTTAAGACTCTCGAAGTCCAAGCTTGCTAAAACACTTAAGATCTTTAACCATCTGTGATCTCTAAGAAGATATCGGGAGTAAGTCGGTAAGTGATGTGACACGAAAATGTCACATTTGGAGAGCCTAACTAAGCCTAGTTAGTTCGTTTTGAGTATTATAAATAATATTTTATGTGTTTTTCATGTTAGGTACCTATTTTGGAGTTAATCATGTAAATCGGAATAAAGGGAACGAATTTTCACTATCATTACATGTGCCGAAATCGAGAGAAAAAGACTTCAAGCAAATTAAATGAGAAGAGGATTTAATGACGAGTCCGATGGTGAAAACGAAATTCAATTCGGAGTTCGGACGGGGAAGATGTGAAAGATAGAAGCTAAGGTCATTTCTTGAAGGCACCCCCCTTTGGTTCTAAATGTAGAGACAAGATGAAGGCACTCGCTTGCTTTCTAAACCAAGCCCAAAGCCCACACAAGCCCAAAGAAGAATGACAAGGAAGAATAATATGAGCTCCCTTTCTTTATGGATTAGAGTCAACAAAGTCTAAATGAATTGACTAGGTCAAGGGACTCTAGGGTTTTAGTAGTTTTAGGCCACTATTAATCATCTTCATCATTCATTAACCAAGCACCAAGAGAGAGAAAAAGAAGAGGCTAGGATTTTGGGTGTTCTTGAGCTCTAAGCTTCTTGGGTTTGAGTGGAAGAGAGGAAAGGAGAGAAGAAGGAGGTGGCCGGCCAAGCTAGGCCGGCCAACACTAGGGTCGGCCTAGCCTTGGCCGGCAGCTGCTCGGGAAGAATGCACGGGAGGCAGCTCCAGCCGTGTTGCTACAGCTCGAACCATGAAGAACAGCAGGCGCAGCAGCTCCAGCACGGCACGGGATGGTAGCACGGGACGCCAGCAGCAGCAACAGTAGCTTCCACGAACAGTAGCAACCAGAACGAGCAAGGAGCAGCTGCACGGGACAAATGCACCTTCTGGGACGTGCGCACAGCTCAGGACAACACTAGGGACGCGGCTGCAAGCCTCGGGACAGCACCCTTTGGCCGGATCTAGGGATTTGGCCGGATTTCCACAAGATTTAACCAGATTTTTATGAGTTTTCCGGCAACCTTCTTGATCCGAAACCTTAGGGCTTTTGCTCTCCATCATCTTGGCTAGCTACCCATGTGGTTTGATTTGGTTTTGGACTACAAATTTCTAGAAAGAGAAAGCTAGGGTTAGCTTTAATGGAGGTTGTGTTCTAAATGGAGAAGATGATGGTTGTCGCTATGGGGAACCCACAATTTTGCTGAGGGGAGATCGGCTGCAACTAAAAACTCATATTTTCCGACGATCTTAGCCTCAAACTACATCGAAAAAGGGAAATTCTCTCATCATTTTCTTTTCATTTCTTATTCATTCACCATATTTAGCTAACCTTAGTGTGTCGATTATGTGAGATGAAATGTGATGAATTTGTGATTATGTTTAATATGATTTGATGTTTTGATTATAAATTGATGTTCATTTATTTCGATTATCGTTTCGATCGTATTTTCATGTGTCTTCTTAAGCACTTCGAATAGTTAATAGACGAAACGAAGTATTCGATATCGATCGTAGTCTAAGTCATAATTTCATGTGTCTTGTCATGCACTTCACATAGTTAGGCGACTAGACGACAATTTCGATGACTCGGAATTTACCGAATTAGGCGTTGGTTTGACTAAGTATGATCTCCGAATATACGTAATACTTAGAAACATCTACTTTAGGAGTCAAACATTGATTATACTTCGACACATTAGATTGGATCATACGTAGTCGTAGGTTTATCATTATGGATTCCCGGACTTCGACACCTCTCTCGCTTATTTGTTGCCCGAATCGAGTGTTACCGTCTCCCAACTCTTGTTCCTCCTACTCTTCTCTCGAATCTCTCTCGCCTTTTACTTAAATTGTTTAGCTAGTTATATTTGTTTTCTTTATTTCTTATAAACCAATCAAAAACCCAAATTGACACCTTTGCTTTCTAGTCTAAGATAGTGAGTGACTCGTAGACCGGTGGGCTAGACTCTCCCGATACCCGGACTACCAATCTATCCTTGGATCGACTCCGGTTTTACCGGTTGCTACTTGATACCTCCGCTTGGGTGTGCAACCTTTTCGGGTGCATCAGTAAGCGTGCGGCGCCTTTCTGCCTTCCCAGTTTAGGGCATAAGACAACGGTCTTGCTTACCTGGGTCCCCCTTACTCCTTTAGAGAATCTCAGGGTTGATCTGACAGTGTTGTGGGCGAAACGAGGCTGGAACCCCTTAGCTGATCCTGTCCGACTTCTGGGCGTAGGTGGCGGAGCGTTGAAGGTCCATCAGTCCTGCTGCCTTAAGCCGGGTTGTCCTGTTGGACTTCTGGTCTATTCTTGACTTCTTGATGTCAGTTAACATCTGGACATATTGTGCATCATCACGAGTCCCGCCACTCTTTAGTCTAAAGTAGACAGACTAAGGAGTAGAAGAAACTCTCAAATTTTGGCATTAAACACCTTAAATAACCTTGAGGATAATGGGTATACCTGGACCACAGTTGTTTCGTGAAGCTCGGTCATTCTTTGAATTGTTGATTTTCTGAGCTCCACGTTTTGGGGTTGATTTTGGCTGAGCAGTTTTGAGGTTTTGTTTCTTATAACTGTGTTGGTGCAGTTTTCTTGTCAAGGCCGCTTTAGTCTGAGCAAGCTAGGTGGTGGATTTCCTAAAGGTGTGACCACGTATCAGATTACGTGTGACATGTTTTGATTTCGTGCCCTAGGAGATAAACTTCTACTTTCATGCTGATTCTGTGACGCCACAGATTTGATCTTCTGATCGCGCGCTTTCAGCGTTAATCTTTTGGGCAACTGCCCACGGTACCTCTGTTACCATGCGTGGGGTATGTGTCGTCTTCTGATTAGAGAATATGACTTGGTGCATTACCGAGGTTGCTTTTTCCTTCTTTCTTTAATGCCTTTCTTTTCATAAGAGTCTCTTGATATTCTTCTTTCGCTATAAATAACCTCCTTTGGCTTTGAGTTTTCTTCAACACATTTCTTCAATAACTTTGTGTGTGATATCTTCCGTTGGCTCCCATACTTTAGTGATTTAAGATGAGACCCATGTTCGAGTTTATACTTGACGTTTCTTTAAGTGATTTTTTCTCTGCAATGGTGATGGTGAAAGGTGGAGTTCTCTACAATGGGGATGACGACCTGGAATGCCAATTTGGGTGAGGCTCACAAGATAGGGGTGATCTTGATGCCGATTGGGGCTCGGTTGCCGGTTGAAAGGTATCTCGGGTGGCGGAGATTTCCTTCGCCCATTGGATTTCCTCAAGGGCTTCGGCTTGTGGAATGTCTTCTCAAGGCCAGATCAGAGTAGTTCTTCTAGCCATTCACGTTCTTCCATCTTTTGTTCCGTTTAGTGGCCTTCGGGGGCTACTGATCTGTTCTCTTATCTTTTGCAATTTTTCTGTAATATACCTGAATGGTCACATTCTTCTAGATGTCTCTTAACTGCAATTTCTTTTGTAATAAATTTACTCGATGATGAAGAAAATTTTTTGTCTGCCTTCCCTTTATTGTTTTAATCATCAGGATTTTTGGTCTTCCCATGCGGAGTTGTATCTGTTAGTTTTTATTGCTTCATTACGGTTTTTCGACCGCGGTGCCTGATCGTTCCATTTTTTGACGGCTTGGCCCTATAAATAGAACCGCCCGGGAAAAGATAATCTCATCTTTCGCCATGGCTTGTCAAATGGTTTGTGGGAATCTTCCTGGTGGTGATGTCAAGATAGCTTTCTATGTGTCTCTAAATGACTCCGATGCCACTATCGACCACCTCTGTTGAAGGTGAGGGTTTCATCGACATCTTTCGTCCTCGTAACCTGTTTGATGATGATAACCTTATGGTTTTGCTTTCTGTTGCTCCTCTCTACCCGTTGGTTTATTCATTGAGAGGGACTCTAAGCAATTCTCAGCCTGGAATTTTTAAATCGGTCGTCTTTCTAGTCATCGTCCAGAAGGTGGTGGGTTCCTCGTCGTGTTTATTCGTGCTTGAGTGGATGTGGTTGATCCTCTGGCCGTTCTTCCTTCTGTTTCTTCTTCACCATCTGTTGTATAAATTGTTATGACAACTGGGGTTTAATATGACAAAAATCAAGTAATCTAAGAAAGGCAATAGGAAATAAAGAACATCACACGGACACAAGAGATTTACGTGGTTTGGTTGGTGAGACCTACTCAAATGCAACAACGGCGCGATGATTTCCACTATGATAAGTAAATTGGTGATGCATAAATTGTCCAGACGTTGACTGACGTCTGGAATTCAAGAACTGACCTGGAGTCCAATGGGTCAACCTGAATTAAGGCAGCAGAACAGCTAAAGCCCTCAACGCTCCGCCACCTACACCCCTAACTGGGAGGTCGGTCAGGACAAGCTAAGAGGTAACAACTCTATTTTGCCCTCGGCACAAACAGATCAGCCCTGGAATCTCCAAAGGTATGAGGGGGTCCACGTAAGCTAGGCCTCTGCCTCACACCCTAAAGTGGGGAGGCAGGACAACACTACAGGCTTACCGACTCAATCCCGGAATCTCCCTAAAAGATCCCAGTCGGTTACAGATCTTAAGTGTTTAAGCAAGTTTGGGCTTCTAGAGTCTCCAAAGAGAAAGTATCTCCCCAAAGATCTATCACCTCGGTGGGATATCTACGAAGTATACTTGAACATATGAACTTCCTGTTATCTTAGATACGAAATAGACTGTAAGGAAAACCCTAGATACGACTAAAGGTTAACTTCCCTAAACGGTTTGGCGGACACCGCCTCACCTACGCCGCTAATCACAGTCGGCCTAACATAGCTTATAAAAGAGCCCCCCATCGTCTTCCACAAGACATCTCGAACTTCGCCCTAAACTACCATCACTTCTATTGAGTAACTCATACTCTCCCCCAAAAGGTTCAATCAATATTAAATCTTTTACTGCAAAGAACACCCAGACTGTCTTGAGCGTCAGAGCGGTTTTGCGAACCCTTTGCAGGTTTTCCCTCCAGGAATCAATAGCTAGGAGCAAGAGCTAAGATCAGGAGAAAGGAGCAAGAGCGAGGAGCTGGAGCAAGGAGCGAAAGACGGAATCTTAATCAACCCACATAATATTCGATCATAACGGAGGCTGTCATGCATCAACTCCCTTTTTTATGCTGATATAACGGCAGGTCATTTTTTGACATCCGCATTTGGCGCTAGAAGGATGATATCTCTCTAGCAATACCAACAGTTCGGTAACCCGAGCTCTCTCTCTCTCTCAATCTCAAAACTAACCGTTTTCATTAGCCTCCTAGGCAATTATGTTCGCAGGCAGACGCACCTCTCGGAGGTCTTGGGGCGAGCCCCACACAGCAGACGAGTGGCTGGCTGAAATCGAACGACTCGGGATGGTGTTGGGTTTGGTGTGTATCTAATACACTAACTAATGTTGCAAGCGGAATCTCAAACATCTAATGTTTAACACTAGTTATCCAGATCATATGCAAGAACTAATAAGAACTAGAATCGGGAAAAACTAACCTTAAACGCAATTTTTCCCTCGAATCTTTCCAATCGCGTGGGAAGATCAAGAGCTCCAATTGTCGCTCCTCTACTTGAGACACCGAGTAGGTTAACTTGATCTCCCTTTCATAATGTCTGCTAGAACTAAATGGAAGGTTGAGAAGAACCTTTCTTCTTGACTAGATAGATAGAATGGGAGTTTTTTCTCTTTAATCTTTTCTCTCTTTAATGTTTGAGAGAGATCATGATTCTCTTAGAGAAAATTCCACACCTTTTCGGAATCCTCAATGGTCCTTATATAGGCATTACCTTAGTAGAGTCCCATCCAAATAAGGAATCCTAAAAAGTCCCTCGGAAAAGATAAGAATGAGATAATGTTTTAGCTCATTGGGATTCCCTAATTAGGACTAAACCCTAATTAGGGTTTCCCTTAGTTTCGCCGGTCAAGCCCCTTATGGGCTTGTCTTGGCCGGCCCACTTATGTTGGTCGGCCATGCTATGGCTGGCCAACATGAGCCTTCATCCGGGCTTCTCTTTTAAACCCGGTTTATTCTATCTTTGTTCTGAATCTCCATTCGAACCCTTTTGGCCTATTTAGTTGGATCCAATCTATCTTTAGCCCAGCTCCTATTAGTCAAATCTCTCCGATGAAGTTACCCCTCTTATGTGTAACCCGTTTGTAGGATCCGATCTATTATAGCTGCGAATTACCGATGTAATCCACAATCGTAAGCAACTTCTAGCAAAGCATTACGACCCCTAATTAGACCGGACTGGATGATCTTCATGATTAGTTCATCGTGATCCTAGTTGACAAATTGATCGCATTCTTACCTTGGTCGAAGGAGACTCCTCCAGAAGGACATCTCCTTCAGACCGAACGGATATATCCTTCAGTCTCCTACTTCTCCTTAGAATAAGTGCAATGCTCGATTCCCATGTCTCTTCACATCTCATCTGATACGTCATAACTTTCAGACTTTCTTGAACTGGAGAACAACTGACCTAGCGAATGATTAAGTTTTAATCCATTCGAGTGTGGGCACACATTTTCAGTTGCTTCTCCTCAAGTGGCCCGAAGATACTAATCCTAACCTAGTTAGGAGGACATAATCCAGTCTTGTGCTCCCACTTAACTTCATGTCTATCATGTCATTCCCGGTATTCCGCTTTTATAACCTCCTTTTACGGCACGACATTTGGCGGTACCAAAGTTTGACATTCCTTACATTAAATGAGTGGAGCACTCATGTTTAAGGAATCTTTCCAATCTTGCCTAAGAGAGTTCATGACGTATTTCATTACTCATTTGAACAACTCTCTTGTTGGGTTATCCAGTGTATATTCCCAATCATATGCCCATGTAATTGACTAGAATTCCCAGTTCTTATAGCCCATGAAACTGCGCTATCAGGTAATCTCACATGCTAGTCTTCTTGAGTCGCAGTTGTCCACTTCAACGACCTGGACTAAGGACATTTTATGATGAATCTATTCTAAGTTCACTTAATAGGGTTTCATTTACCAGATCACGTATCTGATAAGCCTACTTAGAATGTTTCATCATACTTGGACTGTCGTTTAAATATTAACCATTATTTAATCGACGAAATAACTAATTAATTTCATTCATTGAATGTAGGTAATCAATTACATAAAAATCTTTTATTAATCTAATTACAGACTAAAGCCATTCTCCGATGCTCTTTATACCAATGCCCCTCATATGACTCTCATATTTGGGCTGAGGTAGTGGTTTAGTTAATGGACCCGCTACGTTTTGATCTGTCTGAACTTTGCAAATGAGCACATCTTTGCGCTCTGTGATCTCCCTTATCACGTGGTACTTCCTTTGGATGTGTTTGGATTTCAGGTGTGATCTTGATTCCTTAGCTTGGGCAATAGCTCCATTGTTGTCACAATATAAAGCTATTCAGTTTTGAACGCTAGGAACGACACCAAGTTCTGTGATGAACTTCTTTATCCAAACTCCTTCTTAGGCTGCTTCTGAAGCGGCTAAGTATTCTGCTTCTGTGGTGGAGTCTGCCACACTGCTCTGTTTTGAGCTCTTCCAGCTCACTGCTCCTCCGTTTAGACAATAGACATAACCCTATTGTGATCGGAAATCATCTCTGTCTATTTGGAAGCTCGCATCCACATGGCCTTCCACGATTAGTTCTTCCTTTCCTCCATACACCAAGAAGTGATCCTTTGTTCCTCTCAAGTATTTCAAGATATTCTTGGTTGCGATCCAGTGTGCTTCACCTGGATTGGATTGGTAACGGTTACACATGCTTAAAGCATATGAGACGTCTGGGCGAGTGCATATCATGGCGTACATGTTTGATCCTATAGCCGAGGGATTAAGGCACCTTATTCATGTGTGATTGCTCATCTAAGTCTTTGGGACTTTAAGTCTTGCTAGGCACTGTACCATGTGTCATGGGTAGAAATCCTCTCTTGGAGTCTTTCATTTGAAATCTTCCAAGAATCTTATCTATATAAGTTTCTTGACTGAGTCCAATCATGCTTAAAGCATATGAGACGTCTGGGGAGTGCAGATCATGTCATACATGATAGATCCTATATCCGAGGGATTAAGGCACCTTATTCATGTGTGCTTGCTCATGTAGGTCTTTGGGACATTAAGTCTTGCTAAGCATTGTACATGTGTCATGGGTAGAAATCCTCTCTTAGAGTCTTTCATTTGGAATCTTCCAAAAATCTTATCTATATAAGTTTCTTGACTGAGTCCAATCATCCTTTTTGATCTATCTCTATAGATCTTGATGCCCAATATATACTCTGCATCTCCTTGGTCTTTCATTGAGAAACACTTCCTTAGCCATTCCTTAACGGATTCTAACATCGGAATGTTGTTTCCAATGAGCAGTAGGTCATCTACATACAAGACCAAGAAAACTAAGTCGCTCCCACTAACTTTCTTTTATACACAAGATTCATCTTCGTTCTTCAGAAAACCAAACTCTTTGATTCTCTCGTCGAACCGAAGATTCCAGATCCTGCTTGCCTGCTTCAATCTATAAATGGAACTTTGAAGCTTGCAAACCTTTCTAGCATGTTTGGTGTCTTCAAACCCTTCAGGTTGTGTCATGTACACATCCTCTTCCAGATTTCCATTTGAGAAGGCAATTTTTACATCCATTTGCCAAATCTCATAATCGTAATGATCGGAAATTACTAGAATTATCCTAATGGATTTAAGCATTGCGACTGGGGAAAAGGTTTCATCATAGTTTATACCATGAACTTGCTTGTAACCTTTTGCCACTAGTCTAGCTTTGAAAATGCTGACGTTTCCATCCTTGTCTGTTTTCAACTTGAAAATCCATTTGCATCCTATGGATGTTACTCCATCGGGCAAATCAACCAAGTTCCAAACTTGATTCTCAGACATGGATTCCATTTCGGATTTCGTGGCTCCTAGCCATTTTTCGGAGTCTGGGCACGTCATAACTTCTTTGTAGGTGCTAGGTTCATTATCTTCAATTAACAACAATTCTGCTCTTTGAGATAATTCAATTAGACTTTGTGACCTACGCGGGGCTTGCACAATAGGTGGGGCACTTTCAACTTCTTGACGGTTCTCTTGCGAATCTAATTCTCTTTGCGCGGGAGGCTTTGTGAGATCCATCATCTTTTCCACTTCTTCCCTTTCTGTTGGCTCAGAATAGTTGGGAATCGCGACTATTGACATTGGTGGTACACCGTTGTCAGTTTGTTGCTCATATCGAATTTCTTCGATTTCTATATTTCTCCCACTTGTCTTCTTGGAAAGGATATCCTTCTCAAGGAAGACACCATCACAAGCAACAAACACTTTGTTCTCTGATGGGTTGTAGAAGTAATATCCCCTTGTCTCTTTTGGATACCCCACAAAGAGATATTTGTCTGATTTGGGTGCTAGTTTATCTCTTTGTAAATGTTTTACATAAACATCGCAACCCCAGACTTTAAGAAAAGACAACTTTAGAGTCTTTTCCACACCTTTAGACAGAGCTTGATTTAGTGTGAAAGCAGCCTTTTCTAGAGCATATCCCTAGAAAGTGGTTGGAAGACCGGCTAAGTTCATCCTCGATCGGACCATGTCTAACAAGGTTCAATTTCTCCTTTCGGATACACCGTCCATCTGAGGTGTTCCTGGTGGAGTAAGTTGGGATACTATTCCACAACTCATGAGATAATCCTCAAACTCTTGACTCAAATATTCACCACCTCGATCCGATCGAATGGCTTTTATTTTCTTTCCAAGTTGATTCTCTACTTCATTTTGAAATTGTTTGAACAATTAAAACGATTCTGACTTATGCTTCATTAGATATATGTAACCATATCTCGTGAAGTCGTCAGTGAACGTGATGAAGTATCCAAAATTACCTCTCGCAAGTGTACATAGGTCCGCATACATCTGTGTGTATCAGTCCTAATGGTTCACTAACTAGATCACCTATCCCTTTGAAGGGTGAACGTGTCATTTTACCCATTAAACATGAATCGCATGTATCGTATGATTCCAAATCACACGAACTCAGAAGTCCATTTGCATGAAACTTCTGCATACGTTTCATGTTAATGTGGCTTAAACGACAATGCCAGAGATATCCTTGGTTTGAATCATGAGCACGGAGCCGTTTCGTGTTTATGTTCAGGATTTCGTCTTCTATGTTCGTAACATAAAGACCGTTACAGTGTTTAGCACTGGTATAGAACATCTCACCTTTGTATAGAGAACCACGTTTATTCTTTATCACTAGATGATATCTCTCTTTGTCCAGCACGGACACAGAGATGACTTTCCTTGAAATAGTTGATACATAATAGCAATTATGTCGCACTAATATCAATCCAGTATCTAATCTGAGATTATAGGTTCCTACAGCTACAACAGCAACTCTTGCCTTGTTTGCAACTCGTAGAACCATCTCACCCTATGTCAGATACCGTATTCCCTTTAGCCCATCTAAATCAGATATTATGTATGCTCCATATACGGTATCAAATATTGTAGCGCCCCAAATCCCAAATCTCAAGCTAAGCGCCTTGAAATCGAAGATTTGAGACCTTCAAACTGGATCCACGAGCAACGCGTACCATGAGTGCACAATCAATACCTGAAAAACAAAATAGCTGGGTTAAAACCAAACTGCAGTAGATTTCCTCAAACCCAAGTCTCAGGTAGGCAAGCTAAATCCCCGATCAAGGAAGTATTTCATTCATATTCATTATTGGCGTTATCTGAAATTTAACGTGACAACTAACTTAATACAACGAGATTTACCACACGCATGTAAAAAATAGTAATTTATGTTCTTGGTAATTAGGCCTTCAACGTCCTCGTATTCTAATCCAATATTAACTCTCGTGATAATAATCTTTCTCCTTTTCAATAGATATAAAAAGATCACACTATTCACCAAGATAGACCTTTATAGAACCCTAACTTGACAATTAAGTCGACAAAACATTATGCCAACAGACACAATCATCCAGCTCTCGTAGAATGATATGACAAGTTGGTGTCCACGTTGTATGAGAGTGTGGTCCACAAGGTCATCTATTGTATTAGCGCCGACCCCATACGCCCCATACCTCGATCACATCCGGTAGAGAGGGTCGAACCAACCACATAAACTCATATAACCCTCCATCAACTCCATCATCACACACATAATAGCATCATACAACATACATAAGTTGAATGAGAGTGTGGTCCACAAGGTCATCTGTTGTGTTAGCGCCGATCCCATACGCTCCATACCCACATCGCCTCCGGTAGAGAGGGTCGAACCAACCACATAAACTCATACAACCCTCCATCACATCACACACATAATAACATCATACAAAAAACATAAGTCGAATGAGAGTGTGGTCCACAAAGTCATCCATTGTGTTAGCGCCGACCCCATATTCTCCATACCTACATCACCTCCGGTAGAGAGGGTCGAACCAACCACATAAACTGATACAACCATCCATCACATCACACACATAATATCATCATACAACAAACATAAGTCGAATGAGAGTGTGGTCCACAAGGTCATCTATTGTGTTAGCACCGACCGCATACGCTCCATACCTACATCACCTCCGGTAGAGAGGGTCAAACCAACCACATAAACTCATACAACCCTCCATCACATCACACACATAATAGCATCATACAAAAAACATAAGTCGAATGAGAGTGTGGTCCACAAGGTCATCCATTGTGTTAGCGCCGACCCCATACGCTTCATACCTACATCACCTCCGGTAGAGAGGGTCGAACCAACCACATAAACTCATTCAACCCTGCATCACATCCATCGCATCACACACATAATAGCATCATACAATCATAGCATCACACCACAAACATTGGCTCGAATAAAGAATTACAAACAAGTTCGCCAAACCATTCAAGCCAACAACACATGGCAAGTCAAAATGGATGATGCTCATAATAGATCCTCACGTGGATCACAACCTCAAACAAACAAATAACAATAATAGTTAACAAATATAGACTCACCAATATAAGGTATCATATACCTAGGAAATACATTGCTTACAGAATAGAAACCATGTGAATTATCTCAATCAATTCGCTCATTGGAGATTGTATCTACACCTAGTACAAAAACTATTATAACTCCTCACTCGGAACTTCAATTAACTCACTGTTTAAAACACTAGAAAGTAGATAAACAGGCCTTTCCAACCATATAAGATGCACACCGAGATTCATTACCAATCAATACCTGACCTAATTTTAATCTAGACCGAAATATAGTAGGGACTGCTGTGACACCTCGTACGAAAACTATTATAACTCCTCGTTCGGAATTCCAATTAACTAAACGTTTGAACCACTACAGAGTAGACAAACCGGCCTTTCCAACCATATAAGATACACATCGAGTTTCATTATCAATCAATACTAGATTTAGTTTTAATCTAGACAGAAATACTGTAGGGACTACTCTGACACCTCGTACGAAAACTATTGTAACTCCTCGCTCGGAACTCCAATTAACTCACCGTTTGACCCACTAGAAAGTAGACAAACAGACCTTTCCAACCATATAATATAGACACCTAGATTCTTTACCAATCAATCCAGATCTAATTTTGAAGTTAGATCAAAACATTGTCCTATATTGATATCTTTTGGAATTAAAGATAGAACTAATATCAAAATCATTCAATCATTATTTATAGAACTCATGTGATTAACAATACTAAACCTATTATGGAATAAATTGAAAAAGCCTACAAAATAATTAGGAGATAAAAAATCTACCTCTTTTGCCTTAAATGACATCAAGAACACAATCATGCCTTTTTCCCTCTCTAGAGAACTCTATCTCTACCTCTTTTCTTCTTTATCCATTCTTCATTCACTAAGAGTGGCTTGTTGAAAATTAAGAAGATATACTAACCATAACATAAACAATACATAGATTTCTTCAACTTATTCATCAAAATCTTCTCCAAATAATACCATTTCTCTTTCTCTCTCTAAGTTTTGTTCTATATCCACAAAAAGAGCTCTAGACCCCTTTTTATATAATTAACTCAAGCAACCCTAGTTTTCCTTCTAACCCACTTCTATTTTATGATGCTCAAGCCCACACTAACTTACTCTTCATATTAGGCCCAACCCCAAATTGACCTAGAGTTTTGTTATTTCCACCTAATTTGATATATATAGAAAATAAGGGTGTTACAATCTTCCACCCTAAAAAAGGATTTCGTCCTCGAAATCTAACATACCATAATCACAAATAATATGCAATCAAGTGTAGCAAATGCTAAAACGTATGTGTTATACAAGCACAAAAAATACAACACAACATAAGGCACTCTGTACCCACAGGTTTAAGCAAACAACATGTACAAGCTCGCTACAACAAATCATAAGTTATCAGACTCGATACAAGGCACAAGCGATGTACAATCTCTATATCATAATAGAAAACTCATATGACATCAAAACTTTCATAACAACGTCTTCTAACTAGATTGATTATGCAATTCTAGAGGTCCGTACATTTCAATTTCCTTTTTAATGGGTTATAACCAATTTCGAGGTCCACTTGATAGCTTCACTTGCTATCCGTGTTTGCATCGATTTAATGCTCTCCAATAAACCATGCGACTCTTCAGTCATCGCACCTCTTATGAGTAGGAAGCGAGCAAACTTCTGATATTGCTCATTGACTAAACATCCAACTCAATGCTCCACTAGATAGTCTACCACAAATTAGCCATGTGTTTGTATCAATCTTTACGTCGAGGCAACCTCTATTCGGGTTAACATTTTCTCACTCAATCAGATTTTAAAGTAATTCATAAACAACTGATACACTAGCGACGACATACATTCAAACAATTCAAAGCTCCATAAAAGTAGGGAGTTTCGCTACTCGTGTACATCATAAACATATGGATTGCTATAATCATGATCACATACCTTAAGTTTGACATCACAGTCAAATAAGACATTTGATCACACGTATCACATACAAAAACTCATCATATCAATAGGCATTATCCTTCATATGAAAAATTTGTACCCACAATTTAGATTTAGAAAGCAGAAAACAAACTTCTTTAAAGTTTTCACTAGAAAATAATTTTAAAAATACATATTCTAGATTCAACCAGTTGTGCAAGACACTTATCAAAGTGTTTCTAATAATGACGTGTCTAACGTCGACAATCAAACCCACAATACAACCCTAAGACCACTAAACCTAGAGCTCTGATACTATTTTGTAGCGCCCCAAATCCCAAATCTCAAGCTAAGCGCCTTGAAATCGAAGATTTGACACCTTCAATTTGGATCCACGAGCTTTCCTCAAACCTTAGTCTCGGGTAGGCAAGTTCAATCCCCAAACAAGGAAGTATTTCATTCATATTCATTATTGACGTTATCTGAAATTTAACGTGACAACTAACTTAATACAACGAGATTTACCACATGCATGTAGCAATTAGTAATTTATGTTCTTGGTTATTAGGCTTTCAACGTCCTCGTATTCTAATCCAATATTAACTCTCGTGATAATAATCTTTCTCTTTTTCAATAGATATAAAAAGATCACACTATTCACCAAGATAGACTTTTATAGAACCCTAACTTGACAATTAAGTCGACAAAACATTATGCCAAAAGACACAATCATCCAGCTCTCGTCGAATGATATGACAAGTTGGTGTCCACGTTGTATGAGAGTGTGGTCCACAAGGTCATCCATTGTGTTAGCGCCAACCCCATACGCCCCATACCTCGATCACATTCGGTAGAGAGGGCCGAACCAACCACATTAACTCATATAACCCTCCATCAACTCCATCATCACACACATAATAGCATCATACAACATACATAAGTTGAATGGGAGTGTGGTCTACAAGGTCATCTATTTTGTTAGCGCCGATCCCATACGCTCCATACCCACATCGCCTCCGGTAGAGAGGGTCGAACCAACCACATAAACTCATACAGACATCCATCACATCACACACATAATAGCATCATACAACAAGCATAAGTCGAATGAGAGTGTGGTCCACAAGGTCATCTATTGTGTTAGCGCGATCCCATACGCTCCATACCTACATCACCTCCGGTAGAGAAGGTCGAACCAACCACATAAACTCATTCAATCCTCCATCACATCCATCGCATCACACATATAATAGCATCATAGAATCATAATAGAATCACACTACAAACATTGGCTCTAGTTAAGAATTACAAACAAGTCACCAAACCATTTAAGCCAACAACACATGGCATGTCAAAATGGATGATGCTCATAATAGATCCTCACGTGGATCACAACCTCAAACAAACAAATAACAATAATAGTTAACAAATATAGACTCATCAATATAAAGTATCATTTACATAGGAAATACATTGCTTACAGAATAGAAACCATGTGAATTATCTCAATCAATTCGCTCATTGGAGATTGTATCGACACCTAGTACAAAAACTTTATAACTCCTCACTCAGAACTTCAATTAACTGACCGTTTGAACCACTAGAAAGTAGACAACTTTCCAACCATATAAGATACACACCGAGATTCATTACCAATCAATACCGAACCTAATTTTAATCTAGACCGAAATACAGTAGGGACTGCTGTGACACCTCGTACGAAACCTATTATAAATCCTAGTTCGGAATTCCAATTAACTAACCATTTAAACCACAAGAAAGTAAACAAATAGACCTTTCCAACCATATAAGATACACACCGAGATTCATTATCAATCAATATCAGATTTACTTTTAATCTAGACAGAAATACAGTTGGGACTGCTCTGACACCTCGTATGAAAACTATTCTAACTCCTCGCTCGAAACTCCAATTAACTTACCGTTTGAACCACTAGAAAGAAGACAAACAGACCTTTCCAACCATATAATATAGACACCTTGATTCGTTACCAATCAATCCAGATCTAATTTTGAAGTTAGATCAAAACATGGTCCTACATAGATATCTTTTGGAATTCAAGATCGAACTAATATCTAAATCATTCAATCATTCTTTATAGAACTTATGTGATTAACAATACTAAACCTATCATGGAATAAATTGAAAAAGCCTACAAAAGAATTAGGAGATAAGAAATCTACCTCTTTTGCCTT
>BEHA01005363.1:91521-106677 GCA_002897215.1 Eschscholzia californica subsp. californica
ATACATCAAGATATTATGGCTAATTAGTTAATTGACTAGTTCAACCGGGTGTAAGTGTGGTGTAGCCGAGTGTTGTTTGACCCGAGTTGACACTAACGTTGATACTCCCCCTCAAGTTGGAGCCGAAATCGAAGATAAGCCCAACTTGCCAATTAATCGTTGAAAAATGTTTGATCCAAGCGGTTTTGTAAAGACATCTGCAAGTTGCTCCGTTGTTGGTGTATATCGTGTTGTAATTAGTTTGGTTTTGATCTTCTCACGAACCAGGTGACAATCGATTTCTATGTGTTTCGTTCTTTCATGGAAGACCGGGTTGTCTGCAATATGTAGAGCGGCCTTGTTGTCGCAATAGACGGTCATTGGAGCAGAATGAGAAATGCCGAGATCTTGAAGGAGAAACTTGATCCATTGTAATTCGCAAGTGAGAGATGCTAAGGCACGGTATTCGGCCTCCGCAGAGGATCTAGCAACTGTAGATTGTTTCTTGGATTTCCAAAAGAGGGGACTGTCGCCAAGAAAAGTAATGTAGCCAGTAGTGGAACGTCGGGTAGTGGGACAACCAGCCCAGTCGGAATCACTGAAACCCGAAACATGTAAAGGACTTTTGGAGGATAGAAAAATGCCTTTACCAAAAGAGCCTTTGAGATAACGTAGTACTTTGTGAGCGGCGTCGAGATGTGTACTACGTGGAGGTTGCATAAATTGACTGAGAGTGTTGACCGCATAAGTAATGTCGGGTCGAGTTACTGTGAGGTAAATTAGACGACCAATGAGACGTCTATATATAGTGGGATCAGTAAGTAAATCACCATCAGTGGAATTGAGGCGAAGTTTCTGGTCCATAGGAAAAGCAGAAGGACGGGAAGCAGTGAGACCAGAATCTTCGAGGATATCAAGTGAATAACGACGTTGGCATAAAAATATGCCATGAGATGAATGGGAAACTTCGATACCAAGGAAGTATTGTAGTCGACCTAGATCCTTGAGAGAGAAGGTGGTATCGAGGAAAGCTTTTAACTTGGAAATAGCTGTAGTATCGTTACCTGTGATGATTATATCATCAACATAAACGAGAACATATACTACAGTGGAACCTTTGGAAAAGGTGAATAAAGAATAATCTGCAAAAGATTGAGAAAATCCATGAGATAATAATGCAGAAGAGAATTTAGCAAACCATTGGCACGAAGTTTGGTTTAAACCATAAAGAGACTTGTTTAGTTTACAAACACGTTGCTCCCCCTTACTAGAAAAACCGGGTGGTAGTTTCATAAAAACCTCTTCGTCGAGGTCACCTTGGAGGAAGGCGTTATTTACGTCAAGTTGGTGGAGAAACCAACCCTTGATGGCGGCAATGGATAATAAGACACGAACAGTAACCAATTTTGCAACTGGTGCGAAGGTGTCCGTGTAATCCAATCCCTCAATCTGGGTGTACCCTTTAGCCACAAGACGGGTCTTATATCTTTCGATGGAACCATCGGAGCGATGTTTGATTTTATAGACCCATTTACAACCAATGGGTCTCTTTCCGGGGGCAAGATCAACAAGAGACCAAGTATGATTCGGTTCTAAGGCGGCTATTTCCTTAGACATTGCCTCTCGCCAATGAGAGGAGGTCATTGCCTGGAAAAAAGAGCGAGGTTCCGTTTGAGAAAGAACGGAAGTAAGAAAAATTTTGTGGTCGTTTGAAAAATTATCAAAAGAGATGTGATTCGTTAACGGATATGTGATAGAGGAGGAAGAGTCTGGGGTCGGTAAAGCATTACAATGATAGTCATGGAGACGTGCTGGAACACGGCGTAATCGGGCCGGACGAGAGTGGTGTAATGGGGTGGCTATATCACTGTTGGAGGCAGGAGAGGTGCCTATAGAAGCGGAAGGTGGAGTGGACTGTTCATCAGGAACTAAAGGAGCCGAGGTGCCTGTAGGAGAAACAGGGGGCGAGGTGCCTGAAGAATCAGGAAGGTTGTCAACTGGTGTGACCGAAGGGACAATGGTCGGGGTGCCTGTAGAAGGAACAGAGACAATGGCCGGTGTGCCTGTAGAAGAAACAAGAACAATGGGAGAAGTTGGGATCGGTCTGTAAATGGTGATCCGAAGTTGAAGTTGGTGCCAAGTCATGAGAGGGATTAAAGGAGCCGTCATCATGAATGTTGATGAATGATCGAGAGGAATTATTAGAAGGTGGAAGAAGAGTACTCATCGGGAAACGATCCTCTCGAAAGATAACATCGCGAGAGACGATGATTTTCTTGGAAGAAAAACAAAAAATCTTATAGCCTTTCTGGCCATGTGGGTATCCAATGAATATGCCGGGAATGGAACGCGGATTCATTTTTGTTTTCGGGGACGGATGACGAGCATAGCAAAGACAGCCAAACACTCTTAGATGAGTCAAATATAGAGGGGAACCGAGTAATTTTTCATGTGGTGACAACCCATGAAGTAAAGGTGAAGGTAATTTATTAATTATATATACTGCGGTTAACACACATTCAGCCCAAAATTCGAGAGGTAGATGTGCTTGTAATCTAAGGGATCTGGCCACCTCTAATATGTGTCGGTGTTTACGCTCTACCACCCCATTTTGTTGGGGTGTGTAGGGACATGATCTTTGATGTAAAATACCATTAGTAAGAAGCCAATTTTGAACGTCATTATTTAGGAATTCGGTTCCATTATCGGAACGAAGTGTTTGAATTTTTGGAAAGATTATGCTACCATTTCCCGAATGACGAGAGGAGATGTCAGTACTAAATTGTGTACGGACATAATTAAGAAAATTAGAAAGGTATTTCTTGGTATTTGATTTGTGAGATAAAAGAAAAACCCACGTACATCGTGAGAAATCATCGACAAGCGTAAGAAAGTAACGATTGCCGGATAAGGAGGGGACAGAGAACGGTCCCCATAAATCTGCATGAACCAATTCAAAAGGTTTTGAAGAAGTACTAGTACTAATAGGAAATGGCAAACGAGTCTGTTTAGATAACGGACAAATATCACACGGAATTTTATTATTCAAATTCAAAGAAACATAAGGAATCTTGCTAGATAAAAATTTCAAACGAGATAAACTAGGGTGACCTAACCGACAATGCCATAAATCCGAGACGGAATTACAAGTACGAAAAGCAGAAAATAAAATTCTAGGTTCCGTGTGAAGAAAATAGAGACTATCCTTGGGATCACCATGTCCAATCCTCTTGCCCGTCACTGGGTCCTGAAAGGTACACGAAAAGGAATTAAATGTAACGTCACAAGCAAGTGAACGAGAAATTTCCGATACGGAAATTAAATGAAATTTAAAAGAAGGAATGTGGAGGACATTGTGAAGATAAAAATTATTAGTAAAATAGATACTACCAATATTAAGAACTTGTATTCGTGAATCGTCCGGAAGTCGAACAAAATAATTCGGAGGTGCTCCGTTATATGTAGAATATAAAGACAAATCGGAACAAATGTGTTTAGAAGCGCCTGAGTCAATGACCCAAGGCGAAGAAGAGATAGACATACCCGTGAGGTTTACACTAGCGTCCTGTCCAGTTTGAGTGTTGCTGTTGTAGCCGAAGGAGGTGGTGTAGAAGGGGTGCCTGCAGAATGTTTCGGCTGGGCCAGGAGGTTGCAAATGTGGCTGTACTGTTCGGGTGTCAATGAAGTGGGTAAAGGCGCCGCATTAGGGTTCCCGATTGGCTGAATCGAGGCAGCAGTGGGTTGATTTCGTTGACGATCAGGAAAGCCATGAAGCTTGTAATAAGTGGAGATGAAATGTCCATGGACACGGCAGTGATCACAGAATGGACGTTGCCTCTTGGTTCGTTGTTTCTCGAATCGTTCGGGACGATCCGAACGATGAAAAGATCCATGGTTTGAGTTGTTAACAGCAAGGGCAGCAGCTTCGGGATTCATGGAGGAGTCATTACTTAGGTTCTGTTGCACTTCCTCTTGTTTAACCAAACTGTGGATTCGAAGGAGTGAAGGGAACGGATCCATAATAAGAATCTGACTTCGAATCGCAGAGAATCGATCGTGTAAATCTTGGAGGAACTCCATGGAACGATCTTGGTTGTAGCGTTCGAAGATTGACTTTCCATGTCCACACATACATGGTTCGATAGCAATAAGTGAGTTAAGTTCGTCTTGAATGGATTTCAAACGCGTGAAGTAAGCCGATACGTCAGAACCTTCTTGTTTCAAAAAAGAAATGACACGTTTGAGTTGGAAGATTTTGGGAGCGTTTGTGTGATGAAAACGTTCATGAAGGTTTCTCCATATTTCTGCAGCACTTTCATCATACAAAATAGATTGACGGATGTCCAGTTCAACGGAATTGAGAAGCCAACTAGTGACCAAGTCATTGCATCATTCCCATGATTCCAATTCGGTGGGAGAAGATGGACGAGGAATAGTTCCATCAACAAAGACAAATTTGCTTTTGGCGCGAAGAGCCATCTTCATGGCACGAGACCATGAAGGATAATTGTCGCTGGAAAGCAAAGGAGTGATCAAAATGGTTGTTGGTGAGTCGGAATGGTGGACATCAAACATGGTGGTGGTGGTTTGGTGAGGAGTAACAGTGGAGCCCGAGATGTCGGATGAAGTCATAGCTTAAAAAAAAATCGTGATTTGCTCTAATACCATAAGAAGTAACAAGAAGAGATGAGGGAGAGACTCGGTTGAGTCTCTGTGAGATAGAGAGAGAGAGAGAGGAAACCGAGTATGAGAAGAGAGGGAAAGTTGAGATTTAAACTCAATTCTCTATTATCAAATCCAATGTGGTTACAAAAGTATATTTAGGTTTGTTTACATGAGATTTACATGAGATTAAGTAAAAGATACATCAAGATATTATGGCTAATTAGTTAATTGACTAGTTCAACCGGGTGTAAGTGTGGTGTAGCCGAGTGTTGTTTGACCCGAGTTGACACTAACGTTGATAGTCACAATGATTGATAAGATCAATAAAAATAACGTCATCGTTCACTCATATGTTATTTTCGACAAAAAAGAAAACAAAGTTTGAGTATCTGGTGAGATTACGTTTGATGAATGGCTTCGCCGAATAGGTGGACACAGAGTTTGCATATTGTCGTCCTTGCCTTACATAAATAGAGAAGGTATACAATATAATTATTTTGGTTTATGTGTTCTGGTATGCTTCCTAACAAATTAAAGAGACGTAGTTAGTTTAGGAAAGGAAAACAATAAAATTAAGTAAAGGAGAAGTAATAGAAAGAGAAGTGGTTAAAGACTTAAAGTAGTATTCAACTTACAAACTAAATACTCCAACAAATCTTCACGAGAATGATCAAGCCTACTCTGTCTGATACTTTCTGCTGTGAGAGGGATGTTACATTTTTGGAATCTCACTTCTGATCACTTCAGGACTTCTCTCCCTCTCTCTCTCAAATCATTTTGGGTGTGTTTTCATTGACAGAGTCATCATTATCCTTACAGATCTTTCTGAGTCTAATTCTGCTGCTCAACTCACTGGAACATGTGCATATATTAATGGCTAGCCCAACTAAAGAGTGCCGCGGACTGGCCCGTGAAACTACCAGCAAGATACCGACTAACGACGACCCATGAGCCTCAAATGCCGTATCCGGGCTAGTGGGTTGTGTACGCGATCCACAAAGGATCTGTTTCACTTATGGAAAGTTACAAGAGAACCCCGGATTTTACCAATTTCAGCAGGTCTTTGGCATAGGAACCTTGCTTAGAGCATCTCCCATGGTTGGGATAAAAAAAATCACCAAAAAAAAATCTTCACCAAATTATTTGGTGTTTTTGAAATTTTGGACTCAAAGACAAAACACTAAAATTCCCACCAAATCACTGTTCATCACACCAAATTTCATTTTTTAATCATTTTTAACATTCATTTTTATTAAAAATAAGTTAACTAATTGAAATTACAATACTTAAATTACAAACTAAAACTAAGATGACATTGTTGACAATGAAGCCTAACGTTTCAAACGATTCTTAGCTAGGCACAAGAATATTAAAAATAAAAAAACTCATTTTAAACTAAGAGACGCTCTGATTGATCATCTATGGGGAAAAAGAGGCAATGATGAACATTATTGATTCTTCAATAAGTTATTCACGTGGGACTAATAGTATTGTAATGTATCGGAAAATCCGGAGGAAACAAAATCCATAGCGGTGGAGATGATAATCATAGAACTTCGATTATGTGTCATTAAGGGTATAAATAAAAATATTTGAGGTAGTTTTTTTTCGAACATTTTAGTTAAATGTTTAATTATCAGTTTTATTATAATTTAATTAAGTAATTTAAATTTTTATGGGATCAAACACATAAAAAAGAAACACTAAAAAAGGTTAAAATAAAATAAAATAAAAAAACAAAAAAAGGACTAAATCAAAATTAAAAAACAAGATAGGATCTAAAGAAAAATTAAATTAACCGTGGCCCCACCATCCCACCATGCTGGTGGGGTGAAACATGGACCGACCATATTTGGCCGGTGACTGTTCACGGCACGGGAGATCTTTGGTCATCTCCCGTGCCGTTGGATTGGGTTGACAATGGAAATCACCAAACTTTGGTGATTTCCAGCCGTTAGGGATACTCTTAGGGTGTGTTTGATATAACCTATTTTCATGGAAATAAAAGAGTTTCCATGGAAATATGTATTTCCACTGTTTGATATAAATTGTATTTACATGGCTTCAACTTTCCTGGGAATCTATTTCCGTGAAATACTTCACTTTCAATTCCTTGCTCCCCCATAGGAATTAGTTTCCATGGAAATCAAAGAAATACAGTAGTATTTTGGCGTATTTGGAATCCTAATCCAAATTTATTTCTATATTTACGTAATAAAAAAACCCTATTATTTATCGATTTTCGTCAATCTTTTACCTTTTTTTTGTTGAAATCGTCAATTTTTACCTATATAAAGAAACTTTTAATTTCCCCTCCATCTTCTAAAACTATTGTCTCCTCTGAAGAAGAAACAAAGCTAAAAAGAGAATCTCCATCTCCAAAATACGTAAGTTTTCTTTTCTCTTTTCTTTTTCACTTTCTACCTAACCATCTCCTTTCATTACTACTCATAAAAGAAAGAATTTTTTAGTAGAAAACCCGGAAAATGGGCCTCAATAGAAAGTTAGGCCCACTATCCATTAATATTTCATAAAAAACTCATTTTTAAAAAAATATCCTAACATCAAACCCAAATACGGATTCCGAAGCATATTTTCTCATCTAGGAACCCAAATTTTCTTGTAATACCCCTTATGCCCTTCTATATATATATCTCCTTTCCCTCTCAACCTTCCTCATATTTATCCAAATTATTTCTTTCCCTCCATTCCCTCACTTTCTTTATTAGAGAACATTTCTCACCGGAAATAGGTGATCGAACCGCCATCAAGATCAGAAAACCCAAGATACAATCATCTTCATATGCAATATTTTGTTTCAACAGGTGTATTCTTCATCTCCATCTTCATCACAAGCAACTTGTTTGGCTTCATCTTGATCTATTTACTCTATCTTCATCCTTCATATAAATCATTGTCTAAAGCATTCATCTAAATCACAACATCTTCAACAACGTATATTTGAAATTTTTCTTCATCTTCAACATTTATCTCCATCTTCCACATCTATCTTCATTTTCAACATGTTACTTCATCTTACTTCTTCATCTTTAATCTTTTAATGCAACAAATGCATTATTCATCTATCTTATCTATTTATCTCTTTTCAAAGATTTTAGCTTCATCATGAACACCAACATATGATTTGTTCTTCAAAATTTTTTGTTAAAAGAATTCAAAAGGTACAAACTTATATCTATTTTTCGGTTTCTCTCTCTAGAAGTTATGTTTTAGCAGATGTTGATGTTTGATGCACCCGAAAAGGTTGCACACCCAGGCGGAGGTATCAAGTAGTAACCGGTAAAACCGGAATCGATCCAGGGATAGGAAGGTGGTTCGGATAATGAAGGGTCTCATCCACCTGTCTAGATATTAAGGGTTAACTTAGACTAAAAAAGAAATGAACAAAGATAAACGTGGGGGTTTTAGGATTGAATGAGTGATAAGAGAATAAATCAACAAGTAAACTAAACTAAACAATAAAAGTAAACGGGCGAGAAAGATTCGAGAGAAGTGTCAGAGGAACAAGAGTCGAGACGGGTAAGAATCGTTTCGGACAAAAGTCGATCGAGAGGGATATTTCGATCCACAAGATCGAAGGTGACAAATATTAATAATCTACTCACATGAAAATATAATTAACTTCACCCATATTGACAATCCTAAGCATCACGTGTCTAGCTAAGCACAATCTATCAAACGTCACTAAGCATCGACTATCAAACTTACACACACTATCTAATGAATTGAAAATGAACAAGTATGACACTAATAAGTGTAATACGTCAAAATAAGTATAATCGATCAAAGGTTAGTAAGTATCGATTATCAAACTAAGTACGCATAAACCAACTTTGTGTCAATAGACGATTAAGATCAAGGCTTCTAGTTTATAAAACTAGATGAAATCAATTAAACTCACATGTAAACAAATAATAAGTCATTCATCACATTCAAATCATATTTCAAGAGTATCCGGATACAAGAGTTAATGTGTCGAAGTACGGGAATCCATAATAATAAACCTACGACTATGTGTAGTCTGATCTAATGTTTCAAAGTATAATCGATGTTCGACTCCTAAAGTAATGTCTATAAGCACTATGTATATCCGGAGATCATACTTAGTCAAACAAACCTCATAATTGGTTTTATCCCGAGTCAACGAAAGTATTGTCTAGTCGCCTAACTATGTGAAGTGCTAGACACATGAAATTATGACTTAGACTACGATCGGTATCGAATACTTCGTTTCGTCTATTAACTATGCGAAGTGCTTGACAAGACACATGAAAATACGATCAAAACGATAATCGAAATAAATGAACATCAATTTATAATCAAAACATCAAATCATATTAAACATAATCACGAATTCATGACATTTCATCTCATATAATCGACACACTAAAGTTAGCTAAACATGGTGATTGAATAAGAAATGGACAGAAAATGATGAGAGAATCCCCCTTTTTTGATGTGGTTCGAGGCTAAGATCGTCGGACAACTTCAAGCCTGAGGGCAATGCAATCTGCAATAGTGTGCCCATGGTCCGAGTGGAATTCACACCACTTGGTAGTGTCTCTTTTGTCACTTGGTGTCTTTGTCTTCCCTGGCCACCTTACCGTGTTACCCATCCCTTTCATTACTGCAATCACCTCATTTGGTTCAATGTTAAGGTTGTATTCTGGGATCCTGGTACGGATGAGTCCTTGTGGCTTCTCGTTCTGACGGTTAGGTGGAGGATTGAATGGCCTTCTGTTTTCTCTTGGAACTGGTCGTCTGGTTGGGTACGGATCATTGCTTCTAGCTTCTGACCGTCGTTCGTATCTTCTTGAGTGACAGTCTCTTAACCTGTCTTCCTGTGAGTAGTATCTGTTCCTGTGGGCTTCGTCTTCTTCCCACCTAATTTCGACCCAGGCTCTGAAGAGAACATCCTCCATTGTAGTGCAATTGAATTTGGTGAGTTCTTTGTACAATTCCTCCTCTGGCAGTAAACCTTTCCTGAATGCGTCCACTGTTGTTTCTTGGTTGCAGTAAGGAATTGACACCTTCTCCCGATTAAATCTTCCCATATACTCTCTGAGTGGTTCACCTCTTCGTTGTTGGATTCGGTAGAGGTCACCAGAGAGTTTCTCCAGCTTCTTACTGCTTGCAAATTGCTCGACAAAGGTGTCTGTGAGCTGGAAAATGAAGCAATTGAGTTATTGGGGAGGTTGGTGCACCATTGCAGAGCTGGGCCAATCAGACTAGACCCAAAGCTCTTGCACGTACACGCTTCCCGCAAGTCCCTTGGAATCGCAGCAGTAAACATCCTCTGTTTGTAAGAAGCTATGTGATCGTCCGGATCAGAGGTGCCGTCATACATCTTCATGTTGGGAAAAGTGAACTTTCTGGGCATCTCCACCAGAGCAATTGCATCGACGAACGGAGAATCGGCATAGCTTTGAGGAAGACTCTTCTTGAAGGGGGTCGGGACACCTGGAATTCTGGTGATCAGGGCCTCCATTTCAGCTAGCCTCTTTGCTAAAGCTTGCTCTAAAGGGGTACCTGTATGTGAAAACAATAAGGGATTAAGAGCCATAGTGGGCTGAGTAGGCATAGGGAAGATGGTAGACATAGCAGTAGTAGAAGATGAGTAAAGAGGAGCAGCCATGGTCTGCTGTTGAGTGAGATCTTGTTGAAAGGTCTGTGTTGGAGCTATGAATGGAGCGCTTGCGGATCCTGTCCCTACTTGAATGGTGGTGAAGCCTGCAGTAATGCTGAGAGGAGACGTTGGGCGATTAGAAGGTCTTCTTGCTTCAGAACTGTTGGGAGGTGGTCGATTGTCCCCCAAACTTTGTCTTCCACGAACCATTAACTCGGTAATTTTTTCTTGCAGTAGTACGTTCTCTGCTCGAACAGTAGTGTTCTCTTCCTCCAAAGCCTTCAATCTTTCGGCGTTCTCTTGCATCTGGGCAGTGAGTGCAGCAAGTTGTGATGAGAAATCCACAGAAGCGTTGGAAATGTCTCCTTTCATGGTGCTTGTCTTTTCGGTAGTTAGTGGCTGATCCCCCTCCTTCTAGCGCCAAATTGTAGACGGTAAAATGTCTACGGGTCGGAAAGTCTGACAGTCAACGGGTCAAAGGTCAAAAGTCTTGTCGGGTCAGGTCAGGTCGGATGCTTCGGGGACCAGCTACGTGTCGAAAAGAACCTGCACACAAAAAGAGAGAAGAGATCGTGAAGCCTCTAGGACACCGGGATGGTGCTGGCCTAAGGGGGCTTCAACGGTCAAGTCAGATACTCGATCAAATATAAATAAAGTGAAAGTGGGCGATAGGGAGGTAACTGTCATCGGAGTGCTTAGGTGTCGCGGCTCGTGGAGTTGTCGGAACAGATCCCCATGAAAAGGGCGATGGTAATGATGTATTATCGTTAACTTGCTGGTCGTAAGTGGGACTTGCAATAAGGTGCTGGTCATAAAGGGATCAGCAATAAGGTGCTGGTCGTAAGTGGATCGGAGGGTGAGGATCGTTGGATGGATGATGTCGATACGCCTAGCGTCTTATCGCTAGATGAGAGATGCGGTATGGAGGTGGTCGTATTAGGATGGTGTTACGGTCAGCTCCTTACTACTGGATGGGTGTTACGGTCAGCTCGTTACCGTTGGATGGGAGATATATCAGACCAGAGAGCTCTTTAGCAATAAGGTGGTGGTCGTATGGTGTTGATACGGTTAGCTAGTTGTCGTTTGATTGGTGACTATCAGACTCCTATCTCCCAACTTCTAAGACGATGAGTCAGAGACTTTGAGAAAATCAGAAGATCTTTAAGATGCTTATGAGAGAGCAAGTGAGTGGAGAGAATGGATTAGGCTCTTCGAGTACTGTTGTCGAATATCGGATGCCCCTTCTCTAAGTGTGGCCTCTTGTATTTATAGTGGTAGGGGAGGGTTATCTTGATGACGACCAGCTAGAAACCGACGTACTTATTCCGCGTCATTACTCCTGAGAGATACGTTAAGGGGTAGGGGATCTGACCATCAGATGAGTATTCAAATTTCTTGAGGGATGGCCAGGATATTACCGCGTGTGCGGTAAGCTACTGGCCGATAACGCCCGTTTTTAAGTGGCAGATACAGAATATTTACCACTAGGGTGGTTATGGATTGCGCAATAATCTTCTGGCCGTTAGATAGCTTAGTACTAGGCGGTGGCTATCGCGTGACACGTGTCAGATACGCTTAGTGTTAAGAGAGTATGGATCCGGTGACCAAACTAGCGACTCAGACCGTTACCGGGCCTTCTTATCGAGCTTCGCGGATTTTATCCTTACGAAGAGGTTGTTTTAAAATTCTACGGGCACCTCGTGGGGCGGATATTTGCCCATACACTGCGTAAGTAATTAATTTCTTACCCATGTGTGATTTCATGACGTCATAGATTTTATTTTCTGATTGCGCATTTTCAATGTTGATCTTTTGGGTTGTTGCACACGGCAACTTACTTGGTTACGCAAGGACACGCGGAGCTCTATCATTGGGGAATGAGGCGTGTTTATCAGAATCATTAATTTTCTCGCGTGTTTCCAAGACCTGCTCGATCTCTGTCTTTAATGTTTTTTACTCATTTCCTTGATCATCTTTTCTGCCATAAATATCTGTTTTGATTCCTCAACTTGCTTCTTCATTAGAACAATCCCAGAGGTTTGTTCCTTTGTTCTGTGATTTCTTCCTGTTCATGTAAGGGATTCGGGATGAGGCTTCTGTTTGGAGTTCGTACCTGTTGCCTGCCTGAAGGGGTATTTTTCCGTCAATGGGGATAGTTAGGGCAGCTTTTCCGGAAATGGGGATAGTTACCCGATTGTCGGTTCGAGTCTTTCCCGAGAGAGGGTGTTTTGAGGCAGTACACTCTCGATTTGGCAAACTTCGTCTTTTTGGCCGAAGCTCCTTTGGAGTTGTAAGCTCCAATTCTTTAGAAGATAGCTCCTGCCTACAGTTTTCTTTCTTGGGTGGCCACTGTGTCGATCAACCAAGAGAATAAACGAGGTGTTGAGCTCCGTCCAAGTTTTTGACGAGTGGTTTTTCTGCTTCGATTATAAATGTAATTTTATATATATATATATATATAAATGTAATTTTATATATATATATATATATATATATATATAAATGTAATTTTATTCCCCACTTCTGATTATGTTTAAGTTTAAGAATAGGAGAATATATAAAATTACATTTATATATATATATATATATATAATAAATGTTCCTTGAGATCAGAACAAAAAGAAAGGGGACCTTTTCCCATTATTAAGAAAGTTCCAGGTCAAGGAAGCATTTTCTCCCCCACCACAAAAATATTGGGTCATTTTAAGAAAGTTCAAGGTCAAGAAAGTTCCCATTATTAAGAAAGTTCCAGGTTAAGAAAGGGGATTTTTCCCATTATTAATAATAGATACTGCTTGCCCGTTGATAGAAATACATTTTATTCCCCACTTCTGATTATGTTTAAGTTTAAGAATAGGAGAACATACCTTATCTTCCCCCCACATAGTATGGCTTCAAAACGAGCACGGCCTCCTCTCTTCTTTTCAGAGATACAGAACAGAGAGGAAGAAAATTCAGGTTCTAGTTTTAATACCTCAAATTTTACCATCGACCTGTTCTTGGTATAACTTTGGTGGTTGATAAATCAAAAGATCTTTCCTAGACCCAGTATTTTTTTTTTTGCAAAGACTGATGAGGAGAAGAAGAAGGATAGTGCCATTTTCTCAGTACAAGAGTAAGGTATGAATCTATTGTGTTATAAATTTTTTTTTTTACTATTTTGAGAAGAAGCATAAGCGTATAACCCATAGATTAAATATGCAAGTTTGAAGAAAGTTTCAGAAGATGACGAAGTATTTATTTTTTTTTGAACCCTGATTCACTGATCCCGTCAGATTTTATCTGTCAGTCTTCCCTTTCTGGTTCGTCTTCCTTATCTCTCTAAAACTCTCTCCCCAAGTCACCCTAAAAGTACACCTCTATCTTATTAAAGTTGCATCAGAGAGAAGGAGATGACCAAGTATTTTTTTTGGGAACCCTGATTCACTGATCCCGTCAGATTTTATCTGTTCGTCTTCCCTCTCTGGTTCGTATTCCTTATCTCTCTTAAACTTCTCTCTCCCCAAGTCACCATAAAAGTACACCTCTAATATAATATGTATATAAAATGTAATTTTATATATATATATATATATATATAAAATTACATTTATATATATATAAAATTACATTTATATATATATAAAATTACATTTATATATATATAAAATTACATTTATATATATATAAAATTACATTTATATATACATATAAATGTATATATAAATGTAATTTTATATATATATAAAATTAATTTTATATATATATAAAATTACATTTATATATATATAAAATTACATTTATATATACATATAACTGTATATATAAATGTAATTTTATATATATATAAATGTAAATAGCTATTGTAATTTTATATATATATATATATATATATATATATATATATATATATATAAATGTAATTTTATTCCCCACTTCTGATTATGTTTAAGTTTAAGAATAGGAGAATATATAAAATTACATTTATATATATATATATATATATATAAATAGGCAACATCTTGCTTACATTTATCAATATACAACATCTTCATATCTGCCACCATAAAAGAATCTAACCTAATAATGATAGATCAAATACTGATAGATCAAATCGGAGTCACAACATCTTCATATCTGCCACCATAAAAGAATCTTGCTTACATTTATCAATTATTAACCAGGATTCTTCTTCTCCTCATCAGTCTTTGCAAAAAAAAAATACTGGGTCTAGGAAAGATCTTTTGATTTATCAACCACCAAAAGTTATACCCAAGAACAGGTCGATGGTAAAATTTGAGGTATTAAAACTAGAACCTGAATTTTCTTCCTCTCTGTTCTGTATCTCTGAAAAGAAGAGAGGAGGCCGTGCTCGTTTTGAACCCATACCTATGTGGGGGGAAGATAAGGTATGTTCTCCTATTTTTAAACTTAAACATAATCAGAAATGGGGAATAAAATGTATTTCTATCAACAGGCAACCAGTATCTATTATTAATAATGGGAAAAGGCCCCTTTCTTAACCTAGTTAGGAGGACATCAGCGTCAAATATTTGAAACATCAAGCAGACATGTTAAAATGATTGATCATGTTTGCCTGTTGATAGAGAATTTATTCCCATTGTCTATGCTTCTAGACTTGATCCACCATCATTAGATTAGGTTCTTTTATGGTTGATGCTTGATAAGTTGATAGACAATAGTTAGTATCCATGATGTGGTAAATGAGTTCAAGAGGTGGCCTCGTTTTGAACCAATACCTATGTGGGGGGAAGATAAGGTATGGTCTCCTATTCTTAAACTTAAACATAATCAGAAGTGGGGAATAAAATGTATTTCTATCAACGGGCAAGCAGTATCTATTATTAATAATGGGAAAAGGCCCC
>BEHA01005363.1:144296-161270 GCA_002897215.1 Eschscholzia californica subsp. californica
TACTCAAAAATCCGTATCTATTTCACCTTCTGATAATATTTTCCAATTTTTATTGGATGATATTCAGAAAAAATATCCGAACCTTTCATCTGTAGATCAACAGATTAAAGCTATGGAAATAATTAAAAAGCTATTGTAATTTTATATATATATATATATATATATATATATAAATGTAATTTTATTCCCCACTTCTGATTATGTTTAAGTTCAAGAATAGGAGAACATACCTTATCTCCCCCCACATAGGTATGGGTTCAAAACGAGCATGACCTCCTCTCTACTTTTCAGAGATACAGAACAAAGAGGAAGAAAATTTAGGTTCTAGTTTTAATACCTCAAATTTTACCATCAACCTGTTCTTGGGTATAACTTTTGGTGGTTGATAAATCAAAAGATCTTTACTAGACCCAGTATTTTTTTTTGCAAAGACTGATGAGGAGAAGTAGAAAGATAGTGCCATTTTCTCAGTACAAGAGTAAGGTATGAATCCATCGTGTTATAAATTTTTTTTTACTATTTTGAGAAGAAGCATAAGCGTATAACCCATTGATTAAATATGCAAGGGAAGACGGACAGATAAATTTTTGCAAGAATCGACTAAGTGAGCTTCCAAAAACCAGTAATTGCAGGAGATACCCTGGTTATGAGTATGACACTAATAAAATTACAATAGCAATTTGGAACAGTTGGACGTGAACTGGTCTATGAAATCCTGTTTATATATATATATATATATATATATTTACAATAGCTATTTATATATATATATATAAATGTAATTTTATATATATATAAAATTACATTTATATATATATATATAAATGTAATTTTATTCCCCACTTCTGATTATGTTTAAGTTTAAGAATAGGAGAATATATAAAATTACATTTATATATATATATATATAAAATTACAATAGCTATTTATATATATATATAGGCAACATCTTGCTTACATTTATCAATATACAACATCTTCATATCTGCCACCATAAAAGAATCTAACCTAATAATGATAGATCAAATACTGATAGATCAAATCGGAGTCACAACATCTTCATATCTGCCACCATAAAAGAATCTTGCTTACATTTATCAATTATTAACCAGGATTCTTCTTCTCCTCATCAGTCTTTGCAAAAAAAAATACTGGGTATAGGAAAGATCTTTTGATTTATCAACCACCAAAAGTTATACCCAAGAACAGGTCGATGGTAAAATTTGAGGTATTAAAACTAGAACCTGAATTTTCTTCCTCTCTGTTCTGTATCTCTGAAAAGAAGAGAGGAGGCCGTGCTCGTTTTGAACCCATACCTATGTGGGGGGAAGATAAGGTATGTTCTCCTATTCTTAAACTTAAACATAATCAGAAGTGGGGAATAAAATGTATTTCTATCGACGGGCAAGCAGTATCTATTATTAATAATGGGAAAAGGCCCCTTTCTTAACCTAGTTAGGAGGACATCAGCATCAAATATTTGAAACATCAAGCAGACATGTTAATATGATTGATCATGTTTGCCTGTTGATAGAGAATTTATTCCCATTGTCTATGCTTCTAGGCTTGATCCACCATCATTAGATTAGGTTCTTTTATGGTTAATGCTTGATAAGTTGATAGACAATAGTTAGTATCCATGATGTGGTAAATGAGTTCAACAGGTGGCCTCGTTTTGAACCCATACCTATGTGGGGGGAAGATAAGGTATGGTCTCCTATTCTTAAACTTAAACATAATCAGAAGTGGGGAATAAAATGTATTTCTATCAACGGGCAAGCAGTATCTATTATTAATAATGGGGAAAGGCCCCTTTCTTAACCTAGTTAGGAGGACATCAACGTCAAATATTTGAAACATCAAGCAGACATGTTAAAATGATTGATCATGTTTGCCCGTTGATAGAGAATTTATTCCCATTGTCTATGCTTCTAGGCTTGATCCACCATCATTAGATTAGGTTCTTTTATGGTTGATGCTTGATAAGTTGATAGACAATAGTTAGTATCCATGATGTGGTAAATGAGTTCAAGCTTGTCGAAGATATAGTTTCATTAGTTATGACTCTGATTTGGTCTATCATTATTAGGTTAGATTCTTTTATGGTTGATACTTATCAGTTGTAGCTTGATATATATATAAGCAAGATATGAAGATGTTGTATATTGATATATCAGTATTACATAAAACTCCTTTTATTAATTTGATTACAAACTTAAATTGATTCTGTGATGTTTGTGATTGTTCCAGTTTCATTACTTATGACTCTGATTTGATCTATCAGTATTTGATCTATCATTATTAGGTTAGATTCTTTTATGGGTGCCACCATAAGCACCCACACCTCTAATATAATATATATCAAATTTTGTTGCTTGATGTTTGTGATTGTTCAAATTTATATTGATGATAAAGACTATACATAAGTTGCATCTTTCTCCCCCACCACAAAAATATTTAAGAAGGTCAAGGACTGAGCAACCACGAAGAAGAAACACAGACTACTACTCAGATTTAATACAATAACTAAGAGGAAGAAGAAGATGGTGGCGCCGCCACAACAACCACTGCTTCCAGCCACCACCAGCACTACCAATGGTATCAGTTTTGTTCCAACACCTCTTGATCTTGGAGGTAATACTATGTGTGATGAATTAATGTTAGAAATATTGAGCAGACTTCCAGCAAAGTCATTGATGCGTTTTAAGTGTGTACGTAAGAGTTGGTTGTATCTGATTCGAAAAGACAAAAGCTTTATCTCGTTACACTGTTCTCGATCATCAAAATCAAATAAAAAACTTCTCATTGGTTGTTTGCCTCCGGGTCATGCACCTAGTTGACCAACAAAATGCGTGGGTTTCACAACAAAATGCTTGATATTTGAAACACAATAATTTATTCCCTACGACGTGATCTGCATGTTTGCTAGCTCACGTGGGTTTCACAATAATTTGTCACAAGTAGCTGAATGAGTTCCAAGGCTGATGTCCTCCTAACTAGGTTCTCATTATTAATAAAGCCAACTACGTTGAAATGATTCTTTCACAAAAACAATTGTATGGGTTCAAAACGTAGTTGGCTTCGATTTTTGTGAAAGAACCATGGGTATACAAAATTTGTGAAAGAATGATCCTTCTACAGCAAGGTTATGCTGTGAGTTGTTCACCTATGATTTCTAATACTTGGAAGAAAATGCTAATATTTTATCGTGGTCCATCATGAGTGGATGTATTCTGAATGTTCCCTTTAACTAAATGTGTGGAAAATATTGGTGCAGAATGGTGCTCCAATATGGTGCATTGGCTTTCAGAAAGTTCCACTTCTCATCTGATCATCATTTGAACAATCATTGGTGGTTGATAAACAACTGAGCTAGCTACTTGTGACAAATTATTGTGAAACCCACGCATTTTGTTGGTAGACGTGTTATTAGATTATTATGTTTTTTTTACATTTGGTACTTTCTTATTATGATTTTTATTTTTCATATTGATAGTCTTTAAAAATAAACGCGGTAATCTTGATGTGTAAGATCTATCTTAAATAATATAATCTTTTTTATTATAAAATTATTTTTCATTTTGACGTTCTTAAAATTATTTAGAAAATTTGTTCCAAAAGAACTTTCTTATACTATAATTTCTTTCAATAAAAACATATTATATTCGCAAATAAAGATGAAAGAGTTAGTAATAATAATTTATTTTACAAAATGAACTCGTTGAGAATCCATAGAAAAATAAACATACCGCGTGTCTTGACAGAGAGAGAGGGGAAGAGGGGGGAAAGAAGAATTGATAATTTATTACACCATTACATTTTGATTCACCTCTGCAAACTTAATTTTTTCTTTCAAGAATATGGATTAGTGTTTTGCTTCAAGTGCAATTTTTTTAGGCCAGCGCTTCGGGGAAAGCTAAATAGTTTCCGGGGTTTGAAATTTTAAAAAGAATATGTAGAATTTTAGAAATTTTCCGGGGAAATAAGTTTAAGGGGAAATAAAAAAAACACTCCACCTCACCTCACTCTCTCTCCACCTCACCTCTTTGTCTTCTCCGATTAGGTCGTCGGCCGGAAAATTTTCCGGCCGGCGACCATATAATAAAAAAAATTCACTCTCTCTCTCTAGAAACTCCGGCGAAGGACCCCTTCGCCGGAGTTTCTAGAGAGAGAGAGAGTGAAATTTTTTTTTTTCATAGTCGGCGGCCGGAAAATTTTCCGGCCGGCGACCTAATCGGAGAAGATAAAGAGGTGAGTTGGAGAGAGAGAGCTGAGGTGGAGAAGTATTTTGCTTTCCCCCTAAATAAAATTGTCAAACAAAATTGACCAATTTTTGACCAAGTCTTCACACCCCGGAAACTATTTAGCTTTCCCCAAAGCGCTGGCCTTTTTTTATATTAATTGTCCAGTTGTACTTTATATTGTACCTTGTCTCTCATAGTTTCTCACCGAAAAAATTGAAGTGTCAACATTTTTTTTGTTGAAGAAGTGTCCACATTGTTTGGTTTTACATTTCTTAGTCTTATGCTTTGTCTAGCAAAACTCTTTAATTATGCATTATGGTTATCCAATTTCCCTTGTTAGATTAATTTTCTCTCTGGATATTATGTCTGTTATTTCTCGACCTTTATCAGATTAGTTTAGTCGTGTTCATAGGTTTAAGTTTGGATTTTCTTTAGAAATTGATATGTATCACATTGTTTTTTATTCTGCAAGTTTATATGTATATCACATGTGGTTTTTTATTTTCTATATTTTTGACGTTATAAAAACATGACTTTACTTCCGCAATTGAAACTTACTTTCAATAACACGTAATGCAACTCATTAAATTACATATCTATTATATAAATAATAATATATATCCTTAGCTTATTGTGTTTGTTAAGCTATCAGACTACAATGAAACACGGGCTAGACATTTAATAAATAACTATTATGCTAAGTAGTTTATGTCACATCTCATAAAAAAAAAGTAGTTTATGTCACATAGACAGTAGAATCGATATGGAACTCGACCTTCGTAAAAAACATTCATTTTTTGAGGACCAACCATCTTTTTTTCTATCCCCGTGTCTTTGGGTTAACTATATCGATTTCCAAATCCATAGAGAGAAACTACCCCTTTGACCTAAGACTCGAAGTTAATGACCTCTTAACCATTCGACCAACAACCAAAACCTCTTATTGCAAATTGATAGGATCAAACATTTCTAAACACAAGAAAGATTCCAATTCGGTCTTTTTATTTGTCTTTCACATATTTACATAAGGTGAATAAGTGTCGAGCCTTAAGTTGTTCTTAGGGCTAAGTATTGATTTTATTCCCTGTTACGCAGTCTTCGCTAAACCGGTTAGGTGCCATGATTAAGGTAACTTTTTGTTGTGCTTACCGCATATTAGTCCAATGTTTTCTTTCACGTAGTCTTCGCTGACCCGGTTAGGTGTGATTAAGGTAACCTTTTGTGATCTTTTCTCAAATTATTCCTTCACTACTTCAGTCACACCTTTTATGTCTTTTAGAACTTCAAAACGCCAGGACTTTCTTTGATGTTCCTAAAACCCATTGATACATAATTTAATTAGAACGTTGCAGTATAAAAACAACATTCAGTGTTACATCATCATAAATTAAGGCCCAATTTCTCAAACTGCAAGGATAATACGAAACCCAACATTACATGTTTTATAAATAGAAAGGGACGGAAAATTTTATTGATCATGGTTCTTACTTCGTTCCTCTGTACTCGTCGGTCGCATGATATTCTTAATACATTCAACCTTTGCAACATGATACCTATTACCAGCAACGATAAGCGAGTAAAGCAAATCCATAGTCCGAAATATGAGATGAGTAGGATATGAAGAATATGATAAATTGATAAAAAATTACTAACCCGTCTTGATTCCAAGATCGGTTGATACAACGTCCTTCAACCTGCATTAGATTTAGTCACTATTTTAGAAAGATAACGGGAAAATACACGTTATACCGATTACAATTTATAATTGGAAATTAAGGGAAGGTATTAAAAGGTTACCTCCAAACGGAAACCACCGTCTAGATGTTGTTGACACCTACCGAAATGGACCGAAACAACTCAAGTTTAAAAAGGAAAAAATGTGTAACAGAATGTCAACAAAGAAATATAATCAGTACGTACTCGATGATCTCCACTTCACAAGCCATATTCTCTATAAAACCCGTATATGGATCAAGCATTGTCTGCAAAAAATAAGAACTAAGAATAGTCCAGACACAAATGCATTAAGGATGAAAAAGAAAAACAATCCAAGCATTCTACCGATTCCATCCTCCTATTTTCTTCCTTGGTTCTCCTCACCTGGTTAATGACAATAACAGAATCAAACTACTTTAAGATCGTGTACAATGAAACAGAGATTATGGAAAAAAGACAGCTTACCATAAGCCTGTAATGGGGCTCATCTATATCGATTGACATCTTTCGGCACAGGTATACAACATCCATGATAAGAAGTGGTAAGACATGGTTGTTTGAGTGTTTCCACCTTTCGTTTTCTGATTTCCTTTCAGCATATTCCTTTGGAAAGTTCTTCTTTATGATGTTATCTAATGCCAGACTGATAACCAATACGAGAACTTGAAAATGATTAGGATTTCACTGGAGTACTAATATGACATTTAGAAGAGGAAAAACAAAAGCAAATTTGTTACATAGAGCATGAAATGCACCTAAGTTAACTTACTGGACTTGTCATTGGAGTAATCAAATATATATCTTGGCACATAAAGCATGTATTACCTGCAAGTATCAAAAGGCGTCAGATCAATACAGAAGTAATAACATGACGAGTCTTTATGGTACGTAAATATTGGAAGAATCCAATAATCGCAATCGGCCTTCATAACCATGACAGAAGTGAAAGATGGTCACAATTAACAAAATATAAAACAGATACAAACACTAATGGGGCAGAAATAAATTATCAACCAGATATTAACAACTAAAACAATAATCATCCAAGTTGAGTGACATTTTTGTCTAACGAAATAATAAGAGACTAACAAACACATAAGTATATACCATTTGTTTGTTTCCAGATCAAATATTATCAACTAAAACAGAAATTTGATAAATGAGCAAACAGGAACCCAATAGATTTATTACAAACAATTTTGAACAATATGGTATCTCTCATGAAATCTGAACTAATATGAAGATTCTATGAAGTGGTTATATTATAATTGTATCAAGTTGTTACTACAGGGAAGGTAACTCTGGAACAAAAAAAATCTTAATAAAATCTCTTCAATTAAAAGTTCATATAAAAAAAGAACACAGATTTTCGGAAGTAGAAAAAAGTTTTGGATGAACCACAAAACAAAATAAGCAAGTTGTTAATTAAGTAAATAACTAAGGTACCATTAATTCTATTCCTTTCAAACATCTTCTTCTTTAGCACATTCTAGTTGAGGCATTTTAACAAACATCTTGACGACAATTTCTAATTTACAAATCTAATCTCCAAAATGGAAAATCGGAAAACAAAATTGAGGCATTTTATCAAACATCTTGACGACAATTTCTAATTTACAAATCTAATCTCTTAAATGGAAAATCGGAAAACAAAATTAATATCTTCTTTGATGAGCTTTTTACCGTTATCTTCTTTGCTGGGTTCCTCATAATCATAAAGATTAAAATGCAGCTTTTGTGAAATCTTCACCATAGGAGACTATTAGATGAAGAAGAGTAAATGAGGAATTTACTTAGGAACTTGTAACTGAAATCGTCACCATCTTCAGACATAAAAGAGGGGATGAATAATGAAGCAACAGGTTCACGGAGGAATAGTCAGGAACACCATCGGACAGGAAGGGTTGAAAGAATTTGCAGATTCAATGAAAGAGAAATTGAAGGTATGCCAAGAGAGATGAGGGGTTTGGGCGTTTCAGTTTCATAGAGAGAGACAGACAGTAGTATGTGGGGCGTTACATCAAGGGATTGGAACCACGTTAGATTTAAGGGTAGAATCAATGTATATTAATTATGTCCTAGTGTCATGTCCATGCGGATAGATTTTATCCTAGTCATATTGCCAAGTCACATCGGTTTACATTAATTTTGTCCTAGTCACATTGATCTATTTTGTATAATAGATATATATATATATATATATATATATATATATATATATATATATATATATATATATATATAAACAAGATTTCATAGACCAGTTCACGTCCAACTGTTCCAAATTGCTATTGTAATTTTATTAGTGTCATACTCATAACCAGGGTATCTCCTGCAATTACTGGTTTTTGGAAGCTCACTTAATTTTATTATTGTCATACTCATAACCAGGGTATCTCCTGCAATTACTGGTTTTTGGAAGCTCACTTTGTCGACTCTTGCAAAAAAGAAGTTTTCGCAAGACCCACCTACTCCCGGTTGCAGCTTCACCAAGCCTCCAACTTGGTAGGAGTGTTGGATTGAATAGTAATTATCTCATATATGATTTTACACTTGATCCAAGTACTAATCGCTCTTGAGGCTTTTGAAGAGCTAAACTTTTGGTGGAAGGCAAGGCAAGATTTGAGTGATATTGAATTAGTAAATACTAATGAAATTCTTCTTCATCTAATATTTGTATACGTCGATTGTCCTAGGCGGCGAAGTCTTACTCTAACTCAAGTGCAACTAGGTCTGCTTTGGGATTTAAGAGAAGACAATGAGATCTGGGTAAGTGGCGCTTATATCTCAACCCCGAAACATGGGGTAGAAGCATGCATGATGGTTTTACCAATTTGATCCCGAATCCTATCAAAGCTCCCAATCGATGAAGATCTTATGTCTTTATTAAACTTGGGATACAAGAGTCCAGCTGATAGGAAATCTTTCCCAAGATCGGAAACACGATCTATCCAAAATACCGAGTATCTTTGGTAAGGAAACTTTCCTGTACAAATATACAGGATTATCTTAAAGAGGAACCCTATATCTCCCAACTACAAAATAATAATTTGAATTCAACACGGTGGATTTCAACCGCTTCATCTCAGCCGCTCGATGAAGTCAGCCATAAAAGCCTATAAAAGAGGTAAAGCTTCGTCCTAAACTGGCCAGTCAACGAGTAAGTCGTCAACTCCTAAACTCGGGGTCAATCAATACTCAATTATTCAACTGCAAGGACAATCTGACCGACTTTGAGTTTCGAAGAAATTTCCGAGTTCCTTGCAAGTTTCGCCCCCAATTCGTGAGGAGCAGATCGACATTCATAGTAGCAGACTAGCAGTCTTACCATCTTGAATGATACTGGAAGGATAAATTTGGACATCATCAATTTTTGTTTAGTCAAAGTTAATAGTCAAACTTTTCAATTTTTTTCCACCCTACTCCGCAAATCTGCCCCTCTATACCTTTGGTATCCAGGAAGATCTTTAAATTCCTTGGCAACTTTCAACAAGTCTTTTTTGTTGTCAACTAAATCAACTTTATTCATGCATAGAACTCGCTTTTGTCTCGGGTGTGCCTCAGCTCCTAAATGTTTTATCACTCTTTTGTCGGGCCTACATATGTGTAAATTTAAAGTCAACGAGGGATGCCAGATATAGTGGTTCACCATAAAAAACAAATAAGTATGAGTAGTAAATATGTCACATTTCAAATACCTTCGGAGAATGAAAGTTTAAGAAGAGATCAATTGGATATTGTGTGCAGAAATGAAAGAGTTGAGACAATCATATCTTACATGGTAAGATGCCTGTAGACATCAAAAATAATTATAATTGCATCGTACAGATCAACTGAGCTCCGAGCACTTTCCACCCAGACTCCGACATCAGTTCTATAGGGATGACCGCTACTCTTTAACATTAATCCTGGCGTGTCAAAAACGCACTGCATGGTGCATACAAGTAATCAATATAAATTGTCTAAGTAGATTATTTGAAACTACGGGCAGAACTACTGGACAGTTTAGTTCTATAATGCACCAATGCAAAAAACTTAAATCTAATGGAAGTTATGAAATTTATTTCAGAATAACAGGAGGAATTACTAGTGATCCCATTATTAGGACTAAGATTAAAAGCATACCTACACAAATAGGTCAGCATTTGTATTGCACATATGAACAAGCAGGTCACTTTACTTTCAAGAGCTCCTAAAGTAGTAAGCAGAATTATAATTCGTGCTTCGTGTATTTAGTCAACCTAGCCCTACAAATCTGGGTGCAGCCTGGACGAAGTCTCCTCCATCCAAGACGAAGGAACATGTGATTATGCTTAATCTAATTGGCACATAACTTAGGTGGTGGTCAATCCTAGAAAGAGAAGATGAAGTTGTAAGAATTTCGAATAGTGATTGTTTGGCCAAAATGCAATACCATGACAATAGTTATGGTGCCATGTTAATTCCAATGGAAAAATATATTTATGGAGACGGTGAAGAAAAGACACTTTATGCCATGATCTCAGAGCTTCGACCACAAGTCATTCAATTCAGGGAATTTAAATCCGGACTTCTTGAGCATAAGACGAGATGTGATTGACGAAATAAGATAATGCACTTACTATTTGAGTGTTCCCTTTGGTCATCACTCCTAAAACTTCGTGTGTGGTCGTATTAGTCTTGCGTGAAACAGCAACAACTTTAGTGCCCACCTAAACCAAAAATTTGTAAGAAATCATACATATATGTCTAAAAGAATACCAAGAAAACAAAAATACGAGGGTATAAAAGTAAACAAACAGAACTCAATGTAGTCAGCGACATAATGTTCAACTGCACACGGGTATCAGTAGTTATTTTTAGCTTTACTTGCCACGTCAGGCACTCGAATAGTTGGGGCCTCGGAAGCTCCTGCCTGATATTCTGGTCACTTCCGAGGGCATTAAGTAAGGTTCTGTATGTAACCTTCGACTCTTCGAGTGAACTTGCACAAACAAACACACACACAGATATGTGTGTGTGTGTGTGTGTGTGTGTGTGTGTGTGTGCGTGTGTGCGTGTGTGCGTGTGTGTGTGTGTGTGTGTGTGTGAATTATGATTGTATAACCATATAACAACTCTTTTCTACTCTTTTATCTCTTTGAAACTGGAATTTTGTGGGTATATTCACTGGAAACCCTCACGAGACGACACTCGTCCACTAGGGGTAACCTAGGGGTTTAACGGCTTGTTGCATACGCTAAATGCAACCGAGATTCCTCCGAAAATGAGTTAGGATTTTACTTTATTGTTTTGTTTTGTTTATTTTCTCGAGGACTAGCAAATTCTAAGTTTGGGGATGTTTGATGTGGCCTTAAAATGCACGATGGTGTTGTGAGGACTATAACAGACATCAGCCATGTTCCAGATTTGAAAAGGAATCTAATCTCTTTAGGAGCTCTGGATGATAATGGTTGCAAATATGTTGGCGAAGGTGTTTGATGTGGCCTTAAAATGCCACATTTGGATCGCTTAACTTCAATGGTTAGTTCGTTCCCGGTTTTATTTCTAATTATTTATGTGTTTTTCTTGTTAGGAAGCTTATTTGGAGTTTGACGTTTGATTCGAAATAAAACGGAGCATATATCACATTTTTTTCTCATGTGGAAGAGACCGCAATGAAAGAACACCAGGGGCATTTTGGTAATTTTGTGAATATCAGAGTTTACATGGCAAGTGGAGTCTATGGCGAGTCCAACGGCGAAGACGGAAGTCGAATCGGAGTTCGGACGAAGAAATTACGGAAGAAATAAGTTTGAGGGTTTGGGGAGTTTGGTTGGAAAGGAAGGGAGAGAACAAGGGGACGAGTGCCGGCTATAGCTTGGCCGGCACACCAAAGTCGCTGGAAAGAGAACACGGGAGAGAGAAGGTTGCTACTCGGGGCAGAGAGGAACGTGACAGCAGCAAACGCAGGTTCTTCGCCATTGAAGCACTTCGGGTTTTCTACAGAGCAAGGGATTCGGGTCTGGTTCTTCACAGCACATCGAGATCGCGGGAACAGAAGCTAAGTAGCACGGGACCTCCATTAGAGAGCTCGTGCTCAAGCTCCAGCGCTCGGGACCCTACTAGCAGCTCGGGACAGGAGGATTTTTTCTTAGCCGAAACTCATCACTTCTTGGCCGGAAAAACAGAATCTAACCGGAGCTATTTGGGGTACTTCCGGAAAAACAGAAAACTTAGGGGTTTCACTTGGAGCTTCTTTGTTTCGGTTTCTCTTGCTTTTTGTTTGCTGTTTTGGTGCTTAAATTTTAGAGAGAGAGCTTCAAGCAAGGTTTCATGGTGGTTTAGTGGTAAGAGGAAGAAGAAGATATTTTTGCTAAGGGGAACCCTGGTTTCACTGAGGGGACACTTAATTTGCATAGTAAAGGGGAACACAGAACCTCGCTAAGGGGAGATCGGAAGCACTTAAACACATCATTTTCCGGTCGATCTTAGTCTCGCGCCTCATCGAAATAGGAAGATTTTTACCTTAACTCATGTCTTTCTTTATTTTCTTCCCGTTTATTATTTGTATCGCCATGTCTAGCTAGCTTTTGTAGTCGGATATTCGTGAAACATGTTTTGATGTGACAAATTATTGCTTTTAATGATAAAATCTTCCGGGTTTTTAGACCGTTCATGGACTGGAATCTGAGTTAAACCAAGAGTTCGTTGACCAATCCAAGTAAATGGGTGAAGTTAACTAACTTTTCATGCTTATAGATCATTAGTACTAGTCACTATCGATTTTGTGGATCGAAGTATCCCTCTCATTCGATTCTTGCTCGACTCTTCCCGAATCTCTCACCTTTAGTTTAGTTAGCCTTATTTGTTTATTTATTTGAAATCAATCCAACAAACCCAACTTATTATCTTTTCGTTTTTAGTCTGAGTTAGTAACTGACACTTAAACCGGTGGGTTAGACTTTCTCGATATTCGTATTACCTTCCTATCTTCGTGGATCGATCCCGGTCTTACCGGGTTATTACTTGACGCCCGTATACTTGCGGGTGGAGACCTATTTAGGAAACTTTCTAGGCCCATCAGTGGTGTTCTTCGGGTTTCTATTGGGAGTCTTACAGTTATGAAGGGGTAGAAAAAGAATGGTCTATATGTGCTACAGGGTAACACAGTTACCGGTTCTGTAGCTGTGTCATCATCAGATAAGGAAGTTGAGACTACCAGGCTATGTCATATGCGGTTAGGGCATATGAGTGAAAGGGGGATGGCTATACTGAGCAAGCAGGGTTTACTCTGTGGGCAGAACGTTGGAAAACTGGAATTCTGTGAACAATATGTCTTCAGGAGGCAATGTCGGGTAAAGTTCAGTACAGCGGTTCACGATATCAAAGGAACTCTGGATTACATCCATTCAGATGTTTGGGGTCCCTCTCGGGTAAGCTCACATAATGGGGGTAGATACATGTTAACCTTGATAGATGATTTTTCCAGGAAAGTATGGGTCTACATACTGAAACGCAAAAGTGAAGAATTCGTCAAGTTCAAGCAGTGGAAGACCTTGATCGATAAGCAGACTGGAAAATCGATCAAACGCTTGAGGACTGACAATGGCATGGAATTTTGCGGAAACGAGTTTAATAGGTTCTTTGTAGACGAAGGGATAGTGAGACACCATATGGTCAGAAAGACCCCACAGCAGAATCGGGTGGCGAAACGTATAAACAGAACTCTATTAAAACGAGCTCGTTGTATGCTTTCGAATGCAGGGCTGCCGGAGGTGTTCTGGATTGAAGCAGTGAACACGACCGCGTATCTGGTGAATATTTCACCCTGTACATCTATTGAGTGTAAAACTCCTAATGAGGTAGGGTCTGGTTATCCTGGTAATTATGAGAACTTGAGGATCTTTGGTTGTTCGGCTTATGCTTATGCACATGTTAAAGAAGGTAAACTTGATCTGAGGGCTAAGAAATGTGTATTTCTTGGGTATGAGCCTGGAGTTAAGGGTTATCAATTGTGGAACCCGGATGGAAAATCAAAGAAGTTTCTGATAAGTAGAGATGTTACTTTAGATGAGTTAGCCATGGTAACTCAGAAGGTAACGCTTGTAGATGCTCGGGAGGGTGTTGGTAAACAGGTGGAGCAGGAAGATCATAGGGAGCAGGTGGAGTTTGAGATAGACACTCCGGAAGAGGTTCAGCCTCAGGTAGATGAGCAAGCTGAACTAGAGCTGGTTCAGTACAGTGTTGCGAGGAACAGGGGAAGGAGAAACATCCGGGCACCGGAAAGGTATGGGATGGCAGAGATGGTTGCATTTGCACTTAGTATGGGAGAAAGCATAGATAGAAGTGAGCCATGCACCTATGAAGAAGCTATGAGGAGAGATGATTCACGGCAGTGGTCTCTTGCCATGAATGAAGAGATTGAGTCTCTTCGGAAGAACTAGGTCTGGGAATTAGCCGAGCTGCCTAAGGGTCAGAAGATTGTTGGTAGCAAATGGGTTTTCAAGGAGAATGAAGCAATCCTAGGGGTGGAAGATGCACGTTACAAAGCACGGTTAGTAGCTAAGGGATTTACACAGCGAGAAGGGATAGACTTCAATAAAGTATTTTCTCCTGTTGGGTTTAAATTCTCGGGAAAGAAGACCAGGTCTGTTTGCTGAAGAAGTCTTTGTATTAACTGAAACAATCTCCTAGGCAGTGGTATAAGCGTTTTGACACGTTTATGGTTAAAAACGGCTATGACAAAAGTAGGTATGATAGTTGTGTGTACCACAGGAAACTATCGGATGGTTCTTATGTGTATCTACTCCTGTATGTGGATGACATGCTGATAGCTTGCAAGGATATGTCGAAAACCCACATGTTAAAGGGTCAGTTAAAGGGTAAGTTTGAGATGAAAGACTTGGGTGCCTCAGGGAAGATATTGGGTATGGAGATACGGAGAGACAGATCTGCTGGAAAATTGTTTTTGTCTAAACCTATCCCCGACAGCGGCGCCAAAAACTTGATAGGCCTAAAATAGGTCTATTCCCGCAAGTATACGGGGTCAAGTTATAGTATATATGTCAGGAAATTCGTGAATCGTCCCAAGGGATAGGTAGGCAACTTCGGATATTGAAGGCGAGTTTAACCCAATAATCAAGATGTCAATAGCTACTTAGACTAAAACACACACACCCCACTTCATAGATTTGATGATTGATTTGTAAGAAATAAGAAAATAAATAAAACTAACGAAACTATCTAAGTGAGAGGTGAGAGGATATCTAAGGTTATAAAATCCACCGCATAATTTCAGTTTATAAAACAAGCACTTAATTACTTAAATCTCTTTTGTATATACTCGGGATCCAATATAATGAACTATTTGGATTCCGGATGATGTTCTAGATAACACAATTTTATAATTACTAATTCTAATTGTCTTCCTTATAGAGATTCGGATTGCTTAACTATTATTCATCATCTAAAAAGCATACTCCATCTAACAACTTAACGAAAGTATGAAATATCTAATTATGAGGCATGAGTAATGGAAAGAAAATTCAATCCATATAGATAAACAATCAATAGACATTAAAACACATCAAGGGATTTAATTAATATGAACATGTATTACAAAGATCCAAAATGGGTTCATCTACAACCTTAGATTGCTAAGTTGACTATACATGGAATCTAAAGTAACATTCATTGACATTGTAAAATAAATAAAAATACTAAGAAATTAATGGAAAGAAATCACCAAGAATGTTCAAAATCCATATACTCATGTATCTTCATATTATCCAAGATACATATTATCCTTGAAATGGTACCTAAAAGAAAATACACTTAAGAAAATAGAAAAAATATGTCGGTATTCAGCTAGTGTCATACGGGATCGATCATGCTCAAATGGTCTATTCCCCTCTCCAATCGAAACATCCCTCCACATCCGTTAGTATTCATCTAAGGTCATATCAGGTCGGTTAGTGCGAGGAATCCTCGAAATAAGCTCATCGTCATCAACATTTAATGGCCAAACGTTATAAGAACGGGCCATGATCTAACAGTATTCAAAGATGGTAACACATAATCACAAAATGGGTGCTAACAATTATAGAACTAAACAATCGCACAAAAGTAAGAACGAAGAGATAGAATGCGATACTATCAACTTTTCGCTTTACTTCTCGATTCCTTCCTTTCCTTCGCTCCTATGTCTCTTCTGGCTATTTCCTTGCAATGGTACCTAAAAGAAAATACACTTAAGAAAATAGAAAAAATAAATAAAGCAAAAATGTCTAAGTAAGACATTAACACTGAACAAACAAACAAACGATATCCAAACTACTAAACCTATCCTAGGCAGCGGCGCCAAAAACTTGATAGGCCTAAAATAGGTCTATTCCCGCAAGTATACGGGGTCAAGTTATAGTATGTTAGTAAATTTGTGAATCGTCCCAAGGGATAAGTAGGCAACTTCGGATATTGAAGGCGAGTTTAACCTAATAATCAAGATGTCAATAGCTACTTAGACTAAAACACACACACCCCACTTCATAGATTTGATGATTGATTTGTAAGAAATAAGAAAACAAATAAAACTAACGAAACTATCTAAGTTAGAGGTGAGAGGATATCTAAGGTTATAAAATCCACCGCATAATTTCACTTTATAAAACAAGCACTTAATTACTTAAATCTCTTTCGTATATACTCCGGATCCAATATAATGAACTATTTGGATTCCAGATGATGTTCTAGATAAAACAATTTTATAATTACTAATTCTAATTGTCTTCCTTATAGAGATTTAGATTGCTTAACTATTATTCATCATCTCAAAAGCATACTCCATCTAACAACTTAACGAAAGTATGAAATCTCTAATTATGAGGCATGAGTCACTACAAAAAAAAGGCTTATTTGGGACGGTCAGAAACCGTCCCTAAATGTCCTCAAACCGTCCCGAATAAGATCAGGGACGGTCCTGCGCGTGTGGTTATTACTGGCGTCACAGATAGTTTCAGGGACGAATCATGGGACGGTTTTTATCCGTCCCAATTAC
>BEHA01005395.1:0-32829 GCA_002897215.1 Eschscholzia californica subsp. californica
CTTCTTTTTCTTAGGATTTCCATCTTTCTTCACTTTCCCACCCTCATTCTCATCATTACCTCTACTCCTCTTAGAAATTTTAGTCACCTTTCCATCAACTACTGAATTAACCTTACCTTTATTAGGTTTTGTTATCACCTTTTTATCTTCAAAAGAAGAAACCCCATACCTCATTTCTCCTTTTCTTCTAGATTCTATGTATTTTCTTGTACTACTACTACTATCTTTCCTATACTTCCTCTCTACTTTCTCTCTAGTTACTGAAGAAATCTCTGGTTTTGATTCTACCCTTTTTACATTAGACTTCAAAGGAGAAAACCCAGAACCAATTTTTTTTGCAATTGTAGAATCAATAATTTTTGTTGCATATTTATGCTCTTTATGACTAACTTTGGCATCTAAATTGTTGATAACACTTGCTTTTGTTATAAAAACTGAAGAAGAATCTTGATGAAGAGTATTATGTTGTCTTAGAGTTGAAATTGTGAAAATATGAGAGATAAAATAATGAGATTTGAAGTTAAGTATTGATGAGTACTTACAGGGAGTAGTTGAAGATAAGAGATGATGATTTTGTTGCAGAGAGTTGAGTTTAAAAGTTGCCATTATTTTTTCTTTCTAATGGCCGTTGGAAATGAAATAGATTTCCCTTCCTTTTTCTCTAGTCTTTCATGAAGTGTTTATTTTTTATGCCCGGGTAATAGAGGTGGAGGATAAGGTGAGAAAAGCTATCATATCCTTGAAGAAAGCACAACTGAGGGCTAATTCCTTTTTCATCCCTTGCATTATGAACCGTTTCCTTTTGCTTCATGTTTTCTTGAAGTTCTAGTTTAAAATCAACCCGCAATGCTTTAAATAGTTGAAGATTTATCTCTATCTAAAACTCTAGAAAACATAACGAGATAAAATTTGAAAGAAAAATTTCAAACAAAGTAACAGATAATGATACAAAAAATGGTCATCAGTTAACTACGGTCAATAAGTCAAGAAAAGACTAATGGGTAAACTCGTGATCGAAAGAGCTCAACCACTTAAACCCAGAATTGGGGGAGATGGTCATGATGTCAAAATTGTCTTCTTGGAATCAGTCAGGCAGTTGAGACTGCTACATTGAATATCGCTTTCCTCCTCACGATCTAGGTGGTGAAACCTACTAGGAAGTCGAAAACCTCTCCGACACTCAAGACAGCCAGATTGCCCTTACAGTTAAAATATTGAATATTGAGTGAACCTTGGAGACTTACTCGTTTGATTGAGAGAGTGGTTCGCTCGTTGTAATTGTGTCATGTTCCAGGCTATTGGATTATCTTTTATAGGGTGCTTTGACCGTCTGTAGAGGGGCGGTGATAATGAGGTAGTTGGGATCCACCATGTTGGATTGAAACTAATATGTTGTAGTCTGAAGATATTAGGATTCCTCTTTAAGATTTTCCTGTATATTTGATAGATGGGATCTTTTATAGATTACGTTTATGAATTTGTAGATTCTTTAGGAGAAGTTTCATCCTTAAGGGACTCTTGTAGCCCAAGTTTAATGAATATTTAAGAACCTCGTCGGCTGGGATCTTTGATAGGATTCGAGATTAAGTCGGTAAGCATTAGGCACGCTTTTACCACCCTATGTTGTGGGGTTAAGGTATCGGCCCCACTTACGTGGACCCCCTAGTCTTCTCTTAAATCTCATAACAAACCTGGTTGTATTTGAGCCAAGGCAAGACTTAAGGCACCTAAGCTAATCGTACCAACCCCAGTTATGGGCTTAAGTGACAAACCTTTCTCGGATTCAACCTCCATGTTGACTTGATACAGGTTGACTCGTTGGGTTTTTGGTCTTTTCAAGACTTATTGACCTCAGTCAACTGATGACCATGTTTTGGATCATCACGTGTCCCGCCACTCCTTATTCGAAAGTAGAGAAACTAAAGAGTAGAAGAAGTTAATTGTCTTTCCTTTGATTTTCACAGATAATGGTATGTAGATAATTCACATAAGATGATGCATGATTGACTTAAATAAATTTTGAAGGTTCAAAATATACCTGAACCAAGGTTGTGGTGAAATCGGTTATCTTTTTATTCATTCACCTATCGCGGTTAGTCGTATGCATTGATACAATATTGATGAATAATATTCATTTATGATAGATTATGTCTAAAGTGGAATACAACTTAAGGAATCGAACAGAGTTCTACCGACCTATCCACTTTAAATCTCAAACTAGAGCGGGGCTTAGGTTGCAAAGCTGACTCAGGCTTACGGTTCCTGATTGATCAGGGCTTTTTAGGTATCTGGCGAAGCACGACTTATTTTGTCGGGCTGACTCTGCACACCCCCCTTTATTACTTCGAGACTAAAGTAGAACTCATCGGTAGGACTCTTTCAAATCCTTCAAACTTATGGTTCAATTTCAGTTAATCTATTGACACTTTAATTTAGTCTATGGGTTGAGCACATACTATAAAAGTAAAGTTATAGCGAATGAATTATTAAAAGAAGCGATACCTGGGCAGAGCAGGGTTTTTTGCTCTGCCGTTTTTTTCCCGTATTTTCTTACTGAGCTCTCTGCTTGGGATGTATGCCTGAGATTTTGTGTTCTTAAAAGACTGTATTGGGATCCAGTACTCGATGGGTTCATCACATCGTTGTTGAACAATGATGAAGAACAATATATATATATATATATATAATATTCCAATGTGATCAATGATGGGAGCATCTAGCAATATATTATTCCACTGAACTACCAAAACAAACCACTGTTAACCTATTCAGGATAAGAAACTATAAAGATCAAGATGTTAACAAATAATTAAGCAAAGAAGACATATGTTTATCAGTAGAAGCAATTAAAACTATAAAGAAACTTTAATTAGACAAATAATATCAGATGTTAAAGGGTTAGATTGAAATTCAGTTAGGTCTGCACAGAAAGGAGTTGTTAGAACATTAAAGAGATGCTAGCCAATGAACTAACTATGAGACTAAGGAATGTGACAAAAAATATTGCTAAGGGGTAAGATCTTAAGTTGTCATATCTAAAAAGATAGAACCAAGAGTTATTAGATAATTGAATAATAAATTGAATGAATAAGAAACACTTCTTGATAATGCGGTTTCGTTGAATTTTATTTCTTACGTAATACTTCACACTTAAACAAAGCATTAATGGGTTAGTGTTATAATGCATGACTTATGCTAACTGCAAGGAATAATTATCTTTTCATGTGCCTAAAATAACGAAAGAATGTTAGTTTTTTGTAGGAATAATTCTCTTTTCATGTGCCTAAAATAACGAAAGAATGTTAGTTTTTTGTTTGCTCCAACCTGTAATCTTTCCATAATATTTCATGGTAGTGTCTGTCGAAGTAGGGCTTGATTTTGAATGTATTCGTTGTTTTTGTGCCTGGTCATAGCTTGCACTACCAGGGCTTTGACTTGATTTGTCCTGTTGTTGGGTTTTGGTGTCACCTAGTGTTGTAAGCGGAATCTCAAACATCTAACATGTTTAACATTAGCTACCAGGATCACATGCAAGAACTAAAGATGAACTAGAATAAGTTAGTAGATTACCTTAATCACTTTCCTAATGAAGTAAATTTGATGCCTTTATCCCGAAAATGATAGCTTCAATCGTAGCTCCTCTACTTGAGGCACCCGAGCAAGTTGACTTGATCTCCCTTATTTAATGTCAGCTAGGACCTTATTGAAGGTTGTGAAGAAGAACTTTTCTTCTTTGAGTAGATAGATAGGATTATCAGATTTTTCTCTAAAATCTCTTTCTACTTGATGTTGTAGAGATTGATTTTCTCTAGAGAAAATTTCACACCTTTTTTGTTCTATAATGGTCCTTATATAGAAAATCCTAAGTTAGAATCTTATTCAAACTAGGATTCAATTCAGACCACAAAAAATATAAGACTCAGAAAGCCCTTTCTGAGTAGGATTCCAGATGAGTGTTCAGCCCCATCTGGACTCCTTTATTCTGGTCGCCTAAGGCAGCCCTTTAATAGGCTGGCTCTGGACGCCGCACTTAAGTCACCACTTTGTGGTGTAACCCTATGTAGGATCTGGTCTATGTTATTCACGGATTATCGAAGCGATCCGACGATCGTAGTTGGCTTCTAGCTAAGCTTTACGACCCCTAATTTGACTGGACTAGATGATTTTCGGGATAAGGTTCGTTATCCTATCTAAAAAATTGGGCGCATTGCCATCTTGGTCGAAGGACATCTCCTTCAGACCGAAAGGACATATCCTTCAATCTCCCACTTGTACTTAGAACAAGTGCAATGCTCAATTCCCATGCCACTTCGCATCTCATCTGGTACGTCAAAACAAATGATTAACTTATTAATCCATTTGAGCGCAGCCACGCATTTTAAGTTGCTTCTCCTCAAGTGGCCAGAGGTACTAATCCTAACTTAGTTAGGAAGACATAGTCCAATCTTGTACTACCACTCAGCTCCATGTCTATCATGCCTCACTAAGTGACCGTCTTTATAACCTCCTTTTACGGCGCGACGTTTGGCGGTACCAAAGTTTGACATTCCTTACATAAGATAAGTGGAACACTCATGTTTAAAGGAATCTCTCCAATCTTGCCTATGAGAGTTCATGAGGTTTTATCATTTGAAGAACTCTCTTAGTGGGTTATCCAATGTACCATACATCCATGTAATTGACTTGAATACTCATATTCCTATAGCCCATGAAACAACGGTATCGGTCAATCTCACATGCTAGTCTTTTTGGGTCATTATTGTCCATTCAATGGCCTGGACTAAGGATGTCATAATGAATCAATTCCAAGTTCACTTAGTAGGATTTCATTTACAAGATCACGTATCTGATAAGCATACTTGGAATGCTTCATTATTTTGGACTGTCGATTAAATACTAAAGCATGATTTAATGACGAAATAATTTATTTTATATACTGAATAAGGTAATTGATTACATAGACTTTCCATAAAACAATTACTAATTAAAGTCATTCTCCAATGCGCTTTATACCAATGCCCCTAGTATGACTCTCATGTTTAGGCTGAGGTAGTGGTTGAAGGAGATGTCCTTCGACCAAAGATGTAGTACGAGCAATTTATCGGATATGACAATTGATGAAGAAGATCATCAAGTCCAAATGATTTTGGGATCATAGTGTTTATCTAGAAACCAACTACGATCGTCGAATCGCAAAGCCGTACGCGGCTAACTTCGTCTTAATCCTACAATGGGTTACACAATGAGTGTCAACTTGATCGGAAGATATGACTAGAGGACTGAGACATATGTAGGTGGGTAAGACCCATAGATATGTCCTAAAGGTCTAAAAGAAGTTTAGGCAAAGTTAGTACAAAAGGCCCAAAGAAGGAGAATTTGGACCGGGTACCAAAAGGATGATGTGGCATGATGTGGTCGGCCACATTAAGGAAAACTAGAAAATAACAACTAGTTGCTATTTTCATGGGTTTCCTAGGGCTTTTTGGGAAACCTAATTAGGGTTCTATGTAATGTCTCTTGAGACTTGAATAAGGTGTGGATTTTCTCAAGAAGCTTTCAATCTCTACAACATCAAGTAGAGAAAAAAAGAGAGATAATTCCCAACTATCTATCTAGTCAAAGAAGAAGTGTTCTTCCGTCCAACCACCATTGGAGTTCTAGCTAACAACAAGGTGGGAGATCAAGGTGACTGCTCGGTGTCCCAAGTAGATGAGCTACAATTGGAGCTTTTGGTCTTCTCAAAAGCGATTTGAAAGGTTCGAGGGAAAACTAGCGATTAAGGTAATCTCTAACTTCTTAGTTCATCATTAGCTTATGCATGAGATCCTGGGAATACTAGTGTTAGACATATTAGATGTCTGAGATTCTGCTACCAACACTAGGGGACCACATAACCCGACAGTGGCGTCAGAGCCTCTTTAACGTAGCTAATTTTGGCTGAGTTTCTGACCAATTTATGCTTGTTTAGATAGATAGTTATGTCTAAAAGTGTTTTAGGCATTAATTTGTTAAGTTTGAATGTGATTTAAAGTTATTCAAATTGTTTTCAAAGTTGATGATTGAAAAGAGTTTTCAAAATATTTGATTTTGATTGATTTCGATTTTTAAAAGTTTTTCAAAAGAGTTGATTTTCATTGATTTTGGAAGTTGTTTGAAAATCAAGATTTAGGAATTTATAAGTGTACTACATAGTATGGAACAACAACTATTGGAATAGCAAAAGAAAAAAATTGGAAACATGAATTTTTAGAAGATTCGCAAGCTGCTGGCCAGGACTCGTGCTAGACGCGTCCTGGCCAGATGCATGCGCGTCTCGGGTTAAGGACACGTCTAGGACGCGCCACAGGTAACCCGAGTGCATCTCGGGCTTGTCCGAGACTCATGAGAATTTCATCAGACGCGTCTGGGACTAGTGGTGGCCAACGGGCCGTGCCGACACGGAAACGGACCGGCACGACCCGTTTATTTGAGGACACGGAACGGCACGGAACGGTTCGTTCCGTGCCGTGTCGACCCGTCACGGGTCTGGCGTGCCGTGTCGGGGCTAGTATTTTAGAGCCTCAGACCCGTTAAACACGACCCATTAGACACGCAGGAACGACACGGAACGGATCGTACACGACACGACCCGTAGGCACGGAACGACACGGAACGAAAACGGCAACAACGACACGCTAGTAACGGCCCAATTTAGTTATTTGAATTTTTAAGCATTACCTAGGGTGTACTAACATCCTCAAAACACTTTTAATTTTTTTAATTTTAAAAAGTTACTTAGGGTGTACAACACTCTCTTTTGAGGGTGTTGTACACTCCCCCCCCATTTATTAGTAATTGGTGTAGTACAAAAGAGGTTTTACTTTTTTTTTTTTTACTTAGATTTTTTTTTTTGTTGAAACAAACTAAAACTTATTTTCAAAAAAATAAACAAATAAAGTGGTAAAGATAGTCCCACACCTAAACCACAAAATATAAAGTAAATGTGGAGAGTCTTTATACAACTCTTTTCCAATAAAATAAACAAAGATATGACATAGACTCTAAAGTTTTTGTACATCACAATTTTTTACTTGAAAAAAATGTAATATTTCTTTTATTACTTTTTTTTACAAGTAAAAAATATTTATGAATGGGTCGGAGCCACGGGAGCGACTACGGGAACGCCACGGAACGGCCACGGGAACGACTACGGGAACGCCACGGAACGGCCAGAAACGCAACGGAAACGCCACGGGAACGGCCGGGCCGTTCCCATGGGCCGTTTCTGTGCCCAGACCTTTGTGGTCTGGGCACGGCACGGCTCAAGTCGTGCCTGGCGTGGCCGTGGCGTGTCTGACACGCCACGGCTGCCAAACGGGGCGTGCCGGCACGGCACGGCCCGTTGGCCACCACTATCTGGGACGGCCTAGATGGGCTAGGTCCTTGTACATGGGCCAGACACGTCCTAGACATGTCTGGGACGGCCTAGGACGTCTCGGACTTGGCCCGAGATGTCTAGATAGGCTCGACCCTTGGCCAGACTCGTCTGGACCATAGGCTAGCGTCCTGGCCTAGGGCCAGGACGCGTCCAACCCCAAGACTGAGACTTAGATGCGTCTGGCCTATGCCTAGACGCGTCTGGTCTCGGTCAGACCGTGCTTAGGCACGGCCCTAGCTGTTGGCCTTGAGTCGAATCATGCTTAGAACAAACCTATGCACTACCTAGGCCATTGGCCCGGGCAAACCAATTGGGCGTTGACCTTAGAGTCTTGGGCCTTGACCAAGGCTTGTCCCGGACCATTCCGAGTTCGGCTAGGACCGCGGGCCAAGATCTTTCCGGCCTTGACCCGAGTGAGAGTTTTTCCAATAAAGTCCTATTTTTCTCCCTCTTCCACCCAAATCATACTGAAATTGTTCCGAACCACCCGGAGGCCCAAAACGGGGTTGAGGGCAGGGCCTTAGTCCACTTAATTCCGAAGAAATGAGATCTTGGAATCACGTTATTCAATCAAGGACGGTTTTTGTTAAATAATGTGGGTCACTGAATTTTTCGAAAAACAATAACGAGTTTAAAACTTTGCTTATTCTTTCATTGTAATTTTAAATGACATATTAGAAAATTAGTTTTCTAACCTTTGGTCAATCCTTAAGAAGGAATTGAACGAAAGCAACTTCCTTGAATGAAAAGTGATGATGCATAAGTTGTCCAGATGTTGACTGACATCAAAGAGTCAAGAATGGACTTGAAGTCTAACGGGTCAACCCGGCTTAAGGCAAACAGAACAGCTAACCCCTCAACACTCCACTACCTACACCCCTAATTGGGAGGTCAGCTAGAGGTATCAGCCTGTTTCGCCCCTGCCACCAACAGATCAACTCTGGAATCTCCAAAGGAATGAGGGGGTCCACATAAGTTAGGTCGATGCCTCACACCCTAAACTGGGGAGGCAGAAACGCGCCAACAACTTACCGACTCAATCTCGGAATCTCCTTAAAAGATCTCAGTCGGTTAAAGATCTTAAGTGTTTAAGCAAGCTTGGACTTCAAGAGTCTCAAAGGAGGAAATAACTCCTAGAAGATCTATCACCTCGGCAGGATATCTACGAAGGATCTTTGAACTTCGGAACTTTTATTTATCCTAGATACGAGATAACTACTAGGGAAACCCTAACAACGAACAGTGGGACACTTCCCTAACCGGTGGATCACAGCCTCCTCATCTAGGCCGTCTAATCACAGTCGGTCTACTTCAGCCTATAAAAGGGCCCCCCCATCGTCTTCCACAAGACAAGCTAAACACAAGCACCTTACACAGAGTTACCCTAACTCTCCCCCAAAAGGTTCACTCAATATTCAATCTTTTACTGCAAAGAACACCTTGACTGTCTTGAGCGTCAGAGCTGTTTTAGAACCCTTTGCAGGTTTCCCCCCCAGGAATCAAGGAGCTAGAGCAAGGAGCGGGAGCAAGACCAGGTGCAAGGAACCAGAGTTGGAGCGAGGAGCAGGCGAAAGGAATCACAATCCACTTACCAGAATATTCGATCATAATGGACGCTGTCATTCATCAAGTCCCCGTTTCATGCTGATGTAACAGAAGGCCATTTTTTGACATCAGCATTTTGTGCTAGAAGGAGTGCATCTCTCGGCCAATATCATCAATTCGGTAACCCGAATTCTCTCTCTCAATCTCAAAACTAACCTTTTTCTCAGCCCTTCAGGCAACCATGTCTTCAGACAAACACACCCCTCAATGGTCTCAGGCCAGGCTTCCTAATCTGGGTATACTCATGGCCTAAATCGAGCAACTAAAGGCTGACCTGTCACAGAAAGAGTAAGAGGTAAAACAACTACAGGAAAGCCTCCGCAGTGTAGAGGCGATCAGGGAAGAGCCCACATCCGAAGAAAGAATGGAAGCAATCAGGAGTCGAGCTCAACAACTCTTCTCTACGTCGATCAATGCCTTTTCGCCTGGACAGACCGCCAGACAATCTATGCCCTGCGAACAAATGTATCTCGAGAAGATATTAGACGATGCCGGAGTACTAAACCCGAACTGAACGTATATCCCAAAACCTCCAGGGATCGGTGCATGATGCACGGATGATCCAACCATCAGTGAAGTAATCATACACCAGGTACCAAAACTGACCAGGATGAGGCAGAAAGATAAGATGTCATCGAGAGCCATAATCAACCAGCCCCCTCTCAGCAAGGAAATATTGGAGGCTGAGAAGCCCAAGAATTTCAAATGCCCCGTGCTCGAACATTATCACGACCTGGAAGGTCCAGTGGTATTTGTTAACAACTACGATGCGGTAATGAATCTCTGCACAACTAACCGAAACGTATGGTGTGTAGTCTTCGCTAGGCGAGGGGTTTCGGCGAGAAAAATAACGTCTGGTTTCACTAATCGGAGGAACTGATGAAGTGTATGGCTAGTCGAGGGGTTCCCCAACGCATGATAATTCCACGAAAAAACTAACATTTTCGTTGCGGCTCTTTGGAAGCAACCGCCACGATCCTATCTGTTGCAGTTCCGACTATATCAGTTCCTCTGTAATGTTTACAAATTTGTTGTTCAATATTAATCTTCCCACATGCCATCCCTTTCAGATTATTTGTTGGGAAGTCTGAGTCAGTTTCTTGAGCCTTACTCTTTCCTGTAGCCTTAAATGGTTGAGCTGTTTTTGGAGTAGAATCCCATACTGATTTGAACTTCCTGATTTTGGGTTGGGACCCATGTCCCCCCTCCGTTTCAACCGCTTGGCCTGAGTGGGTGGAGATTGGGTCTAACCGAAGACCTAAAAATTTTGAGATGGTAACCCTTGTCACAGGGGTAGTATTAGAATAAACTGTTGGGTTTTGCACGTCTCTAAGACTACTAATCATCTAACTAATGTTGTAAGTGGAATCTCAATCATCATATGATTAACACTAGTTTACTAGGATCATATGCATGAACTAATAATGAACTAGAAACTAAAAGTAGAATACCTGGATTCGCTTTCCCACGAACTAGATTCCAATTACTTTATCCCGAAGAAGATGAGAGCTCAAATTGTCGTTCCTCTACTTGAGACACCCGAGTAAATAACTTGATCTCCCTTATTTGTTGTCTACTAGAATTCCATTTAAGGTTGAGAAGAAGAACCATTCTTCTTTTGACTAATTGGATAGATTGGGAGTTTTTTTTTCTAAAACCCTCTCTCTCCACTTAGCTGTATATTGTGAGAGTGAAGCTATTTTTTCTTGAGAAAAATCCAACCTTTTTTCTGAACTCTAACGACCCTTATATAGAGAAACCCTATTAGGAGTCTCACTCAAATTAGGTTTCAATAAGAGTCCCAGAAAAGATAAACTCATTAGAAACCTATCTGATTGGAAATTAGGGTTTCCCCTAATATTGGTGTTGCCGGCCACTTAAACTCATTCATGGGCTTGGTCTGGCCGGCCCACTTCCACACTATGGCCGGTCAGATCAACCCATTACGGGGTTTGATTTGGTCGGCCCATAAGTGGGTTTTCCACTTTTTCAGGTTTCTCTTTCGAACCTGATTCTTTCTATCTTTTGGCACTATCAGACTGGATCATATCCATCTATAGGCAAGCTCCCATTAGTCAACTCTCTCCGATCAAGCCACCACTCTTTGGTGTAACCCGTTGTAGGATCTGGTTTATGTTAGCTGCGGATTACCGAAGTAACCCAACGATCGTTAGCGGCTTCTAGCTAAGCATTACGACCTCCTAATTAGACCAGACTGGATGATCTTCTGGATAAAGTCATCGTCATCCTAACTGACAAATTGAACGCATTGCCATCTTGGTCGAAGGACGCTCCTTCGGAAGGACATCTCTTTCAGATCGAACGGATATATCCTTCAGTCTCCCACTTGTACTTAGAACAAGTGCAATGCTCGATTCTCATGTCACTTCGTATCTCATCTGATACGTCATACCTTTCAAACTTTCTAGATCTGGAGAACAACTGTCAAACCAAATGATTAACTATTAATCCATTTGAGTGCGACCGCACATTTTCAGTTGCTCCTCCTCAAGTGGCCCAAAGATACTAATCCTAACCTAGTTAGGAGGACATAATCCAGTCTTGTACTCCCACTTAACTTCATGTCTATCGTGTTATTCCCGGCAATCCTCTTTTTACGGCACGGAGTTTGGCGGTATCAAAGTTTGACACTCCTTACATAAGATGAGTGGAGCACTCATGTTTAAGAAATCTCTCCAAGGTTGTATGGAAGATCATGAAATTGCACAATGAACCAGGCCTTGTTGAAATGATGTTCCACCGGCGCCTTGTCCTGTGTGCACTTCTCCACCAAGAAGATGTCTTCTCTGATAATCCATGGAGCTCTCTCCATGACCATATCTACCTCTCATGTTGTTCCAAGTCTGGCTAGGAAGATATTGGTGTTAATATCACTTAGTTCATAGGTAAAAGGTAGGTCCAGACTCCTTTTAATTTCCTGTGAAGTAGATAAATCGTGAATGTCTTATATGAAAGCACTTTGATTACACAGTGGTGTTTATAATCAAACGATTCGACCTCCTCCACCGTTCCCTGGATGACTTTTGTTTCCGGTTAATTTGTGGTTAGAGTAGCTAGTTGTGCTAGAAATGAGGCATCATCAGAACCATAGTATTGCTTGTGTTTGCCATAGAAAGATGCTAAAATAAAAGACAGATCCTAAAGACCAATCTGGAACGTCCAGAAGACCAAATAACTGAATGGGCCACCTCCAAAAGTAGTTATTGCTCGACGATAACCGTTTTTGGGCGTCAAGGCCAGAATGTAACTGATTTCGCCGCTCCAGAGCCTTTGAAGCTTAATCAATTTTCCACCAATAATTATAAGCGGTTGTTTATTTTCACTAACTTTTTTCCCTTTGTATGTAACAAACCCAATAATGGACAAATAATATTTTGGCTAATGCATTATCTGTTTTATAACAAGTCAAGGAAATTATATATGTTGTCAACATTTTATAACAAGTCAAAAATACATATCTTGTCGACAGTTTACAACAACAAAACTATATGTGTTGTCAACCGTTTATAACAACATATTTATATATCTTGTCCACATAGAAGAGCAAAAAGGAGATTACGAAAAAGTAAGACTGTCTCGTTAACAACATAATCATATATGTTGTCAACAGTTAAAAAAGTGTTTAAGAAATTAGTTTTTTTAAAATTAATTTTTCCGGGTGGTTTTTTTTGTCGCGCCTTTGGGGAATAAAGAAAAGTCTCTGGGGCATAAAGACTTCGGTCAACTAGATTTGAGCAATGGGCATAATCATTTTGAGTCCACAAATTGATTTTTTTTGGCACCTAATCTCTCTCTCTCTCTCGTGCAAACCCTAATTAATCACCAAACAATGAATTTCACATATCATAATTAAGTAACCACGTGCCTTCAGTCTACGTAATATCTTGCTACTAGTAACGCTCATTTGCCGAAGAATGCATGAGAATCACAACGAACAACTCCAACTTGAGATGGAATTAAACCCCCTTTTTTGGCACATTTCTTGATGCTTCCCTCAAGCTAAGAGATCCAAACAAAATAAACCCATTTTAGGGTTTCGTATCATCGCATTGCACTACCAAATGACTGCAAAAAATTGTTAGGATAAGGTTTAAGAGTGTTATATTACATCTAGGGAGGAAATCTTCAACCATCTAGGAGGAAACTTTTTGTACGAAAAAATCAAAGAGGATATACCTTCACAGTAAAAAGAGAAGAAGAAGACATAAAGAGAAAAATAATTTTAGAGAGAGAAATTAATGAGGAAAGGCCATAACAGTGAGAGAGAAATAGGAATAGAACATGAGATATAGAATGACATGAGAGAGAGGGGAAGATGAAGAGGAGAGAGAAGAGATGGTAGGGGTAGTCGGTGGTCATGGTGATGGTCGGAAATGGCAGTGGTGGTGAAGATGAAGATTAGGGTGCAACGTTCAATCAAGTGAATTTTTGGGCTAAACAATAAATATGCCATCTAAGTCAATCTTGATTGACTAATTCTTTATTCCCCAGAGATTTTTCCTTATATCCCAAAGCGGTGGCCTTTGTTTTCCCTATTTGGGCCCAGATTTTGGATTTTTCTTGTGAAATTTCATTTTAATAATGAGTTCAAAATTATTAATTTTAAAAAACATTCTTTAATTATATAATGATACGGTATTAGAACTTTATGTAGGTATTGGATAAAAGAATAAGTAATACTTCGCAAACCTTGTCACGTCTTACGTTTTTAAAGTATTTTTTTATTCAAGATTTGCATTTACTAATAAAGACTTCTGTATTTTAATAAAGATTTATATTATAAAGTTTTTTTTTACTTTTTAAAATAAAAATTTATATATTTTCAATAAATTATAAATTTAAGAAATAGCCGTTAATGAAATAATAATACAGTATCAGCTTAACCCTATGTTAGTACTAACTTTTATGATAGGGTATCAACTTGTACTAAGTAAATAAAAACTAAGTAATATTAAAACTTAACCAACATTGTAACTTGTGGTCTTTTTAAGATTTTTTTTTTAATAATGATATATATTTTTTAATAAAGATTATTGACTTTTAATAAAAGTTTCTGGTTTTTTAATAAAAGTTTCTATTTTTTATAAAGGTTTATCTTTTTATTGAAGATTCTTTTTACATAATTAGACCAAGAAAGCATATAATGACAAAAACAAAGAAAAGATCAACTAAGAATGTAATAGAAAAGAGTAATGGGAACAGTGTCACAATACTGTGACTTTATGAAAGCTCAAGTTATTATCCAAGTTCGAAGTATTTTGAGAATTCACACTAATGTATTTCATCTAGATTTTCAAAATCGTAATGATTTTAGATTCACGAACCGCCCTTGATAACATTGTAAGTTTCTTATCATTGTGATGTAAAGATAGTAAAACTTACTTACATTATATATCTCTTAAATGACTCAAACGTTATTATAAACGAATAAGAACAGTAACAATATCAAATTTCATGCATCAACACGTATACATAATATATTTCACATTTTTAATAAAATTAATAATATTAAAACTTAACGGACCAATCAAGTTTGACTTTCTTGAGATGTTTTTAATAAAGATTCAAATGTTTTTAATAAATTAAGATTTAAATCTTTTAAATAAAATTTATATATTTATAATAATATGTGTAATAAAGATATCAAAAGTATTAACTTAAAATAACAAACTTTCATTAGGTTATTTATTATAACTAGGTATAACCCGTGCCTTCGGCACGGTCCATTATATTGAGTATTTCATACGTCATAAAGTAGTTGGCTACTCGTCATGAAAATGAATGACTCTAAATTTGTAGAAATAAACCTCCTGCTATCACATCCGTTAGATCTATTTTTATCAGAGACGAACCATACTAAATATTTGGGAATTCAAATCTTCAAAAAAAAATTTGTGTACACAAACAAATCGAATTTACCCAAACCTAAAAAAAAAAATTCATTGGCTTCGGAAATAAATTTTTTTTGAGTGATTCTTGATATGAACTAACTATTTCTTTTTTCATTGATTTTAATTTTCTAGTGTCTTCTCGTTTTATTTTCAGACTCTCCATCCGCGTATCTTTGAGTTTTCTCTCTTACCACTCCATTTTGCAGTTGGTGTCACCAATTTCTACATTGTATCGTAATTTACATTGTAATCACACTTCGTTATCTTATTCATGAGAGTAAGAGCAGAGATATTATTTGTTGAGAGATGTTTGAAGAATATGATAATTTGGAAAGTCAACCATTCTCCTCTATTATAGTGTTAAAATCCTCAAATTGGTTCAACCATTGTATTCTCTATGTCCAGCATAATTTTGCATTTCAAATATATTAGTCTTCCCTGTTTCTCGAGAACTCGATTACCCTTTGTATTATCATAAAAAATAACATAAAACTCTGAGATCATAATAAACCTAGATTGAATTTTTCTGTTTAAATTTCAACATTCAAATGTCTAAGAAGCTTGTAAAAAGCCATTGTAATCACTAATAATTAACAAAAAGTTATTAAAACATGCAAAAACTTGTACTAAACCTCTCTGCAACTCAATGAGGTGTAATGTGAATCTAATCAATCTTGTCAACCTTGAAACCAGGCATGACCATAAGCCCAACCCTCAATCTATTAATGAATTAGCTTCTAGTTGCATCATCATCATCATTATCTTCAACCACATCTGTCCATATGTGTGTGTATATATATATATATAGACAGATTTAATCATCTTCAGATAAGTTTGACAACGGAGCCTTGGATGTCCACTATTCAAGATTAATGCTTATTTATACCTCAAAATGTTGTCCTCATTCTTGAATGAACAATCAGTAAGTAATTTGATCTACAAAATTTAGCAAATTCTAAATCCAGTTATTCAAAAGAATCAAATCAACTTTCAAACTTCAAAATATCACCACCTAGATTGTAAATTTCAACCATAAAACATTCACCTCGGAAAATAAGCTTTTGAATGTGTAATTCTTGTGAGACCTTATGGGGTACTTGATAGAGTCTCTAATGGAGTTTACTACGAGATTTAACTAAATCTTCAAGATCTGTAAAAGTCGAAACACATACTGATGAAGAAGAAATCATCAAAATTCTGTTCCATGTACGAACGGCAAAGAAGCCTATTTTAGGACCAAAATGACTTATAAAAAGTGTTTTTTTTACAAAGTGAAACTGAAATGAAATTTGCAAAATGTCTGATAAACGAATATACTTAATAGAAATGAAACCTAAGTGACAGGACAAACAACTTCTAGTTTCTCTTTTGATGCAGAGTAAATTCAAAAGAACTGGAATGGGTCTGGAGCTCATACAAACTACGCTGAAACATGCAATCAAATTTAGAGATACAAAAAACAATGCGAAAGAAGCCATATAATTGATTTTGATCTACAATAAGACACTAAAGCTATGTTTATGACAATAAGTACACTATAAGATCTCCATAAAAAAATCATTCATGTACGATACATTGGGTTTAAAACACACATTTATCTTTGTTGGACCAAGAAGACCATTCATACTTCCAAGAAGAAAATTTATAGCAATTGCCATCGAAAAATTTGTATTGAGACTAAATAGAGTAATGAGGACAACCCTGAAATGGAATAGACAGAGATTGATATGTGAATTTTTTTTCATAATAGATTTCGTATTCAAAACTTCAGGAAGAACTTGACACAAAATTGGTAAATCTAAATCGATACTATCATTTCTCTTTTGATGCAGAGTAAATTCAAAAGAACTGGAATGGGTCTGGAGCTCATACAAACTACGCTGAAACATGCAAACAAATTTAGAGATACAAAAAACAATGCGAAAGAAGTCATATAATTGATTTTGATCTACAATAAGACACTAAAGCTATGTTTATGACAATAAGTACACTATAAGATCTCCATAAAAAAATCATTCATGTACGATACATTGGGTTTAAAACACACATTTATCTTTGTTGGACCAAGAAGACCATTCATACTTCCAAGAAGAAAATTTATAGCAATTGCCATCGAAAAATTTGTATTGAGACTAAATAGAGTAATGAGGACACCCTGAAATGGAATAGACAGAGATTGATATGTGAATTTTTTTTCATAATAGATTTCGTATTCAAAACTTCAGGAAGAAATTGACACAAAATTGGTAAATCTAAATCGATACTATCATTGTATTTAACGAATCAACCTTGAAATGGAATAGAAAGAGATTGATATGAGAAATTTTTTCATAATAGATTTCGTATTCAAAACTTCAAGAAGAAATTGACACAAAATTGGTAACATCTAAATTGATACTATCATCGTATTTAACGAATTATAGATTGAGTTACTATTAAGTAGAAGGTTATGTATCAAAACACATAGACTCTGGAAAACCATTGAATCTGAAAAGGCACGGACTCTGAAAAACAATTGTAGGAAACAATAGGCATACATAGACTCTGAAAAACTTATACAAAAGACCATTGATAAATACATAAGTTATATTAATTTCTATCAGACATTTCATCAAACACATGTATGGCAGCATCTGAACTATTAAAAATCAATCAATGAAGCAAAAAGCAATGAAGCAATAAACTTATGATGTCTAGATTGAGTTACTGTTAATTAGAAAGACTTTGAAAACCATTTGTAGGAAACAACATGCATACCATTAGTTAATTTCTATTAGACATTTCATCAAATATATATATATGACAACATCAAATATTCACATAGATCAATCAACCAAAAAATAAAGAAAATACTAACCAAAATGTGTTCTGAACACCTGAACAATGAAGCAAAAGAAAATGATAAAGCAAATGAGAAAACAAAATGAATTCATAAAAAAAAACAATTAAGCAAAAGTGTTCCGACCTTTTCAAAGCAACTTTTAGTGAGGTAGATGAAATTGTTTTGTAGATGTAATTTTAAGGGACTGGGAGAGCTTTTGGGCGTTGAAGATATTAGAAATTGAAGATTTGTGTAATGCAAACCTTGATTATGATTGGAAATTGAGAATATATGGCCGTTGAGAAATCAAGAATTCAATGTTGAGATATAGGTATCTCAGGAATTCAGCATGGAGGAGAGAGCCTAAGAGTGCTCAATTGCTCATTGCCATATTAATTCAAAGAAATTAATTGATACATTATTGCTGAAATTAAAATTAAACGGACACAAATTAAAATTGAACGGTTGTTAATCTTAAAAGCAAGAAACTGTTGTTATGCTAAGAGCCAAAGAGTGCATGACTGCATGTTGCCATATTAATTGGAAGAAATTAAAATGCTATATAATTACTGAAAATAAAATTAAATAAACATAATGAACCAACCGTTTTTTTTTTTTGTTGAATAAATGAACCAACCGTTGATATCTATTGAGTCCAACGATTTGTATGTTTTTCTTTGTTAATCTTTAAATACTGACGGTGGAGATTTAGTACGGGATAACGAACAGCTGGATTTATCTTTGGTTTGTCTTTGATTTGTGTTTGAGTTTGTCCCAGTCAGCACTCAACATCCTTTAACAAACGCGGTCACCTTTAATGTTTCTACGATTTTTTTTTATATTGTTAAAATGCTTGTTTAGTAAAGATTTTTATTTTTGATAAAAAAAAAAAATTATTTCTTTAGAGAAAAACGCTTTGCATAACAGCCTGTAACCACCCAAGAGAATCCTTTGCTTTTTCCCGGTGAAGAGACTGGTCTCTTCGTCGGAAGCCCTCTTTCTTGTTATTAATAAGTTTTCTTTAGTTTTTATTTCGATTATTTGTTTCCTTATAGTCTTGTAAATAGGAAGAAAAAAAGAAATGGAGTTGGTTCTCAGTAGAATTAATTGATCTTTCCTTTCTAGTTGTGACTTAAAGAGATGAGAGAAGGTTTAAGAATCTTTATTGCTAAGCCATACCTTAAGAGTAAATCTATAGAAATAGAATCTTTAGAAGTGCAAATTTTCAATTGTAACTTTGGTTAAAAAATTATGAAATCAAACTATCAAGTTTGATAAAGTCTGAATTTGCAGATTTTGGAGTGTACAAAGAACTAATTCGAAAATGTGTAAAGGATGTAAAACTCTTCTTTCTTCACAATGTTGAAGGCAGGACTGTCACTAGAATAAATGACCACCATCATGAAGGTGCAAGTGAAAAATAAATGCAATTAGTACCTTTCTCGAAACAAGATCAGTTCGAAAAATTAACTCTACTCATTATTCACAAGAATTGCTTAGTTCGGCATTTAGATGTACATAGGTATAATAAAGTTTATGAACTTTAGGGTCCTCTCCTTTATGATCTTCATTTCTCTTTATTTTGGGACCTCAGGGTCTTTTCTTTTTATTATTGTAATATTGTGCTCCTTTAAGCTTCATGTTTGTAATTTACTTTTGTAAGTCTGAGGTTGTAATTTACCTTTGTACGTCCCATGTTGTACACAAAGGAGTTAAAGACTCAAAACCATGTAAACTATATTGGATTGAATTCTTACATATGAATAAAAATTCTGGTTTAACTTAAAAAAAAATTAATTTTTTCATAAAAAAATGTATCTTTTAAAATAAACATTCATGTTTTCTCAATAAATATTTTAAAATTATTAATTTTAAAGTAATCAAAAATAAGTTAACTCACTTAACATCAAATCTAAAACAATCTTCAAAATAATTAACTTTACTTTGTTTTTAATGAAATACCACAAATCCTCAAGGGGAAATTGGATGCGGTTGCCTTTCCCAGGTCGGCAACGCGTATTATTTAGTTTTTGTTTTACATATCTAATGATTTATTTTAAAAAAAAGAAAAAAACATCTTTAACTTTTTATGTTCTTATTTTTATTTTTGACTTAATCCACCGGGACTTCTTTTCATTACATTGAAGTACATTACCTAAACATTATGTTACCTTTTGAAACGCCAAGACAACAAACTAGTACAATAGCATAGTGATAACCAATGGTAGCATGATGAGTGTCGGGCAACTACCCATTCTGAGTTAATGAACCTTACAATCTTTAGAGAATGACAAGAATAAAAGTGAATGTCATGATCAAATGTTCCTTTCAAGTAGTGTAAAACCCGAAACGTGACATCTTAGGAACAAAACGAGGATGTTGTATAAACTGACTGAGATATTTCACCGAAAAATGATGTAATATGTGTGGCCATGTTTGCGATCAATTTAGGAAAAGTAATCATGAATCAGGATTCTACTTGGACGCAAAATGCTCAACTCTTTGATTGCCCATGTATCGAGAACCGTTATACTTGGCCGAACTCTAGAGAAGGAGCCATAAATATTATTTCAAAATTGGCTAGATGTCTTATGAATATCTCCTACTAGACCTTTTTCTAGGTATTAAGGTTGATTTCTTACCACCAGGTTTATCTGAGTATACTCCGATGATAGTCTCTCTTGAGGTTGTTCAGAGATTGGGTAGACATCCTTTTAAATTTTATAACTGCTGGCTAAAGGAACCAGGGTTTATAGAGATGGTAACTGCAAAATGGTTGAACGATGTGGAAGGGAGCCCTATGCACCAATCAGTTTCAAAACTCAAGGTGGTAAAGAACAGAATCATACAATGGAAATGTATGTGTTTCTCTAATTTAAATAACTACGTTGAAGAGGCTAGAAAAGCTATGGATGAGTGTCAAAATCAGCTTTTCGTCGATCCCATGAATTTGAGTTTGCGTTGTACGGAAAGGAGGGCAGTACATGATCTTGTTACCAAGACGGCGATTGAAGCTTCTATTAAGAAACAACAATCGAGAGGCAAATGGTTAACTCCCAACGATCACAATACCCGATTCTTTCATAACTCGGTTATGAAGAGAAGTGCACGAAATGACATTGTTAAAATCAGGGTAGACGAGGAGACAGGGATATATGATCCTGACGCTATACGGTCGTTGTTCCTTGAGTACTATACAAATCTGGTGGGATCTGATACACCATGTCCGGAAGAAGATGAAGTGTTGGCTAGTTTTGAGTTCCCCAATATACTTGAGCCGAGTTCAACAGCCCATCTAGAAGAAAGAGTTACCCGAAATGAAATTCTTGAAGCCCTTTCAGCAATTGGGGTGGAAAAGGTCCTGGTGGTTTCTCATCTATGTTCTTTAGAGCTCTTTGGGAACTATTGGGGGACGACTTCACACGTGCTACTCGGAGTATCTTCCGATCAGGCTGGCTTCTACGGGAGATAAACTCGACACTCATTACTTTGATTCCTAAGGTCTCTATTCCTTCTACTCTGAGTGATTATAGGCCTATCTCTTGTTGTAACGTGGTCTATGAATGTATTACAAAAATTTGGCGACTCAAAAAATTCGCTGCCACATTAGTTAGCGAGAATCAGTTAGCATTTATAACTGGCAGACTGATTGAGGATAACATAATGCTGGCACATGAATTAGTAAGAGACTAGGGTAGATCTCAGGGTCCAGACAGGTGCACGATGAAGATTGATATCCGAAAAGCCTACGATACTGTCCGGTGGTCAGCTTTAATAAAGGTTCTTCAGAAGTTTGGTCTGACAAAAAAATTTGTTGGTTGGATAGAGGAATGTTTCTCCACGCCACGCTATTCTGTCATAATAAATGGGGGTACTACAACACAGGCTGGTTTTTGCCACATCTACTATGGATTTGGCATTCTGTAGCTATTGCTCAACATTTGCTACGGACTACGGTAGCCATAGAAAATGTCGACGAAGAGCTACAGAGGTTGGGCTTAGTTGTTACGTATGTCCCCGTCTCAACTGGTCCGCACATACAGTTTTTTCAAAACTTAAACAACGAATATTTATTACGGTTCACAGGTCATAGCAAATGGTTGGCATTTGTTATGGTTTTTGTGTAGTCTGTGGGTTAGAAAGGCGTAGCAAATGCGGACCAAATTTCACAAAAAATTAGCCACGGATATTTTTTGCAGAAAAAAAAAAGCCGCTCCAAAATCCGCGCCGCGCGCGTTTTGGCGTAAATTTAAAACACGATTTTGGGTTAATCACTTGCCCTAATTCAAAAAGAATGAGCATAGTGAAGTCAAAGAAGAGGTTCATATTTTTTTTCCTTCATAAAAGTAAACCGAGCAAAAGATGGGGTTTGCTCATCTTCTTCGTCATCAATCATCATCATCAGGTATGTTACTCTTCTCCGCTTCTTCGTCTTCTTCTCAGCTCAAAGATAGTCTCTCAATAGAGGTTCCATTTGTTAGGTATTATTGTTCATCTTGGGTAGGAAGGGCTTTGGGAAGAGGCGAAGAAGGGTTTATTGATCTACCACTCAATATTTTGTCGAGGTACAAAATCTGATTTTGTTTTAATCTAATTAGTGATTCACTGATTTATAGTTTTTTTTTAAAGACGAGGTTTTATTGATTTTGTATTTTTATTCATCTTGGGTAGGAAGGGTTTTGGGAACAGGTGCACTGATCTGTGTTTTTAGAGGTAAAGTTGGATTTCGAAGAACTTCCTTCGTTATTAAAAGGTTAGGCAACGAAGATAAAAAAAATCTACTAAGCTTTGGTTGATTTTTTATTGATTCAGATTAGGGTATGTTTTTGGTTTACTGATACGTTGTTGGTGGAAGCCTTGAATACCATCTTCATGGTAAGTTTTTCTGGTTCCTTTTATGGTGGACTTCATCTTTGGAATAATTATAGTGATTTCTCAAGAACCCAATAGAGGGTTGTTCAATTCTTTTTTCTTTTGCAATGGTGAAATTACGTTAATTTAACTCTAATCTGAATTACCTATTTGTAGGGAAGAAGATGGGAATAAGGGGAAATACATCTCTTCCATGGTCAACTAGATTCAGGATAGCAGTTGGAATTGCAGAAGCACAATGGTACATATAGATCTATTGTTCATAGAAACATTAAACCTTTAATATCCTTTTCTCTTCCAACAAAACACCCAAGGTGAGGAAGAATAAGAACACTCACTATTCAAATAAATCTTATCAAGTTCTAATTCAATTTTATAAAAATACTAATAGGTATTTACAGCTCTGTGATTTTGGGTTAGCTACATCGACATCTGCACCTTCATTTCCTTTCTCTATAAAACTATGAAAGGGGCATTAAGGTATGGAGTCCATTAAACAGTATTGTCATTCTGGCTTGTTTTCCCTTATAGAAGTGTTAGTTTTGTTGTTTTTCTGAACTTCCAATTTGTTTATGCAGTTATTTAGCTCCTGGTATTTTCAACATAGGTAAGTGTCAGACACAAAACGGATGTATATGCTTTTGGTGTGGTACTAATGGAGCTAATTACTGGACGAAAAGCTATCGATTATAAAAGAGCACCAGGATATGAGAACTTAGTCTTACGAGTAAGTTAAATTTCGATGCAGCGGAACATAGGTCTCTAGTTTAGTTAGTCCTAGGTCCCTAGGTTAGTTAGTCCTTGGTCCCTAGGTTAGTTAGTCTGAAGCCTAAGTATTCCACATAAGACCAAATATATAATTCTAAATGTGACAAATTCATTTGTAACCTAGACTGGGCTCATTTTTTTTTTAAATGTAAGCTCATAAAACTTGACCATAATCTTCTAGCAGGTTACATACCAAAACCTTGATATTGGCAGATTCAACTACTAAGGGATGTAACAGGAGTGCTTTGGCACGGGGTCCTAATTTCAGGTTACCCAATGAAGCAGGACATTTGCAAGAATTTTGAGGTATTGTGAACAAAATGGTATCTATTCTCGGATTCTCCACAAGGTATTGTCAAATAATCTTTAATCTATATTCCGTTCCTATGCCTCAGCAAGGACATCAGATCAGAATGGTGTAGGAGACGTATAGTTAAATACCTCATTCAGCACGGTGTTGACATTTATTTTTGGCGCGACGTTTGGCATCCAATGGGGTCATTGATAGACTATTTTAAAACCAATCAGAGGTTTTATTCAACTATGAGAGGGGATGCGTGGGTATCCGATTGAAGAGCAGTGGGTAGTTTGTGAACGGTTTGGGCATGTTTTTAGTGAGGTGTTTAACATCGAGATCAAAGTTGGGGGCTTGGGAAGAGATACATTGGTTTGGAAAGTCATTACTTCGGGAGATTATACAGTGAAAGACACTTATGAGTTTATTCGTCGTAAAGGCAGCTTAGCTAAGTGGGCAAAATTGATGTGGTGTCTGGAAGGGATTTCGGGACACTCATTTATTACCTGGATTACGGTGAAACGGGGCTTGGAAACTAAATTGGAGCTTCGTTCATAGGAGCTCGAAATTGATGATATATGGCCTACATGTCAACAGGCGAGTGAAACGGATGAACATTTGTTTTCCAATGTCATTACTCATAATTAGTTTGGTCAGACTTACTGGAGTTACTAGCAATTCAAAGGAACCACGCGGGTGGTTGGTCGAATGAGATTTAGTGGCTTGTTAATAACTTGAAAAGAAACTCAGTATTGGGCCGAATGGGTAGCCTTACGTTCTGTGGTTTTATCTATCATATATGGACAAAGCGTAATAACCGTGTGTTTAAAGGAGAGAACAAATCGGCCCAAGTTTTATTCAAAGGGGTGGTTAGTGAAATTAAAACTGAGGTGTTAACCTGGAGAAGACAGTCCAATGGGTTCGATGGGGCCCAACTTATATTTAGTCGATGGAACATGATTATACCTATACAGCTAAGGGCAGTCAGAACGTGCAAATAGGCTGGTCCCCTAAGATATCATTTTCTTATCAATTCTGATGGATTGTTGATGCTGAATTAGGGGGTTTCGGTGCCATTATACGAAATCGCCTTAGTGATGTTATTGTAATAGTTGCCGCAAAAACAGAAAGGAATTTGGTTATATTACATGAGAAGTAGGGAATTTGATTGGGTTTTGGATTAGCAATAAGAATGAGATTACGTCGAATCGCCTTAGTTTCGATTCTAACTACAGAGAGTAAGGACCCACTTGGAAAATTAGCAGAATAGCCTTGGAAATTCGTGGTATATGGTCCCAGTAGGGAGAGCTGCTCCATAATGCATGTCTTCTGAGAAATGAATCAAGCACCTGATTTCTTATCGAAGTTAAGACCTAGCCCTGGCTATCGAGAATTGGGCCTGTATGAACTGCTGAATGAGTTAGCAAAGATTGTGCAGGAGGATAAACGGGGCATAATTAGAGTTCGCATGCGTAAAAACTGACAGAAAGATCGTTTCTTTAGTTTGTTTTGTTATTAGGTCGTCTATTTTTCGTTTTTTCGTTTCATTTATTTGTTGTTCTTTGTAATGGGTTGGGCCCTTTAACCCGCTGACAAATTCAAATAAAAAAATCAGGATTCTTTCTCGTACTCTATTATAGTTCTCATGTATTTTCATTCAATTTGGGGAACATGATGAGACATGAAAATGTCCCATCTGAATCTCTTAACTCGGGTTAGTTAGTCCAGTTCGAGCAGTTACTCTGATGATTTATTTGATTTTCTTTCCCCAGGTGTCTTTTGTGGAATTCAGTGTGAAAAACAGATAAAATCAGGAGAAAGAACACTTGAGGGCATTTTGGTCATTTTGAGATTCTAGTATTTGGGCCAATATTGATGATCGGGTGAAAAGTAGAGTCCAAGACGAGCCTGTGGGTGAAAACGGAAGTCGAATTGGAGTCCGGATGAACAAACTAGAACCGGTCAAAGTTTAAGTCTAAAATCAATTGGCCCAATCACCTAGTAGGCACGTGGCAGACGATCTAACTGTTATGAAAGTATTTCGGTATATAATCGGGATGTGTGAGGTACACTTGAGTATTTCAGGAATCCTTGACTTAGTGTAACCCGGTGCAGGTTAACAAAATAGGCCCGGAGATCAAGCGGTCGGTTTTGTTCTGCGAACGCGTGGCGTTATCTTAAAGCAGGTCGCAGCGTCTTAAGGTACTACCCGAAGCACCTGATCGTTCCACAACCAGCTAAGACCCGTGACCCAGCTGTGTACGTATCTCCCTCTTCCTCTCTTATCTTCTAAATTCAAAAACAGAAATAAAGAGAGAGAGAGAGAAGGAACGTGATAGTACAGAAAGGAAAGAAAGATTGGATGAAACCGAGAAGGAGAAGAGTTGCTGTTTTTAGAGAGAGGGGATATTTTCTCTCTCTAAAAACTTAACAAAAAAAGATGATAGAAAGAAGGAAAGAAGGAGAAGAGGATCATCACGGCTATAACAAGAAGAAACAGGGAGTTGGAGTGGATGATCGCTCACGGCCAAGAGAAAAACCAGAGAGCTATATTCATTGATCGTACTTTGGATCATCATCTCGGATTATCAATTTTAATTTCTTATTCTTGCTTTGTTAAGTTTCTTTTAGTGAGAAAAAGAAACAGAGAGGGTGAGAAGAGAGATTTATATTGAGAGAAGGACAGAAACAGAGAAGATCATCATCACATCACTGTTTAAATAGAGTTTGAGAGAGAAAACCGAGATTATCATCATCATCTATCTTTCTTCTTCTTCTTCTGATTGTAATATTTTTAGTGAGAGAAAAGATTACAGAGAGAGAGAGAAAGAAAACAGAGAGATTGTAGAGAGAGAGAGAGACAGAAAGATGTTGGTTTAAATTAAAAACAGAAATTTATCTTCATACTTTTGATTTTTGTGTATCTCTTTTAGTGAGAGAGAGAGATTAATAGAGATTATAGTGAGAGAAAGAGGTTAAGAGAAAAGAAATCAGAAAGTTAGAGAGAGAAAGTAGTTGGAGAAGATGAGAAAAAGTGTGGAAAAGAATTTTCTCACCTGGAAATCGTTTCCGGGAAGACGAGAAAATAATTTTCCCTAAGGTCCTGTTTGGCTGCGCAGAAGGAAAAAAAGCGAAAAAAGGTGTTTTCTCTCCGATCCTTTACTTTATTTTCCAATTCTTTTTACATAATGCCTATGAGTAACTAATCTTATCTATCTAGGGTTTTAGATCAAAATTAAATTGTCGTTAGAATTGATTATATGGATGGATTCGAAAAACCCTAGGTTCCCTTTATCTGAATATCAACTTTAGTATTATTTGAATTTTAATTATTGTTTATCTTTTTATTATTTAAAAAATATTATCAATCAAACCATTTTTTGAAAACCTAATAGTTTTAAGATTAGAGTTGAAATTCGACTTAGTCTCTGAGGAACGAACCGGTCTTACCGGAATTTTACAACTTGACACCCGTGCACTTGCGGGTGTAGACCTATTTAGGAAACTTTTTAGGCCCATCAGAACACATTAGGCTTTTAGAGATATATTAAAACCTAAATTTGTATTGAAAACCACAACAACTAGTGAAAAAGATGGATTTTCTGAGGATATGGATGTGATTATTAATATTGTGAAAAATATGGGTTGCTTTGAGGATAGAGATGTGATTATTAATATTCAGAAGTGTTTGATCAATCCACCACCACTTGGTGTAGTGGTTGGACACCATTCCTCATCCGGAGGTTATAAATTGGCTTTCAGGAACCAAAAGATGGCCTTAAGGGTCTTTATATGGCCTTTAGGATTCAATATGATTATGTAATGATAGTTATATAGCTTATTCAATTCATGATAGAATATATTCATGACCAGGGTGTAACCTATGTTCGTCGAAAACACACAGTTCTATCAAATGCGTAATCTCAACGTTGAAGATAAATTCGGGAGGTGTAACCTTAGCCATTGAATGGGATTTAAAGATAAGTCTAGGATGTATAATCTCAACCATTTGAGATCAGTTTTGGATGTGTAATTCATTGATGAGAGTTTGAAGATAAGTATGTGAGATATAATCTCAACCCTTGAAGATAAGGTTGGGAGGTGTGATCTTAGACATTGAAGGGGAGGGTATATTCTAAAAAAGATACCCTCTTCCTCATTATATACCTTGGGAACTTATTCAGAAGCCGAAGGAGCTTGGGGGGGCCTGGTCATTTGCCAAGGTCAATGAGTCTCTGGTGGCTAAGTTAGATTGGAGATTCCTCGCTAATCCACAAGCAACATGGGTTCAAATCTTACAGGCAAAATACAACACCACAAATGATTACTGGTCGATAACAAAGTTCATAATACTACACCAATTTGGTCTTCTCTTCTCTAAGTTCGTGATTCTCTTAAAGATAAATATTGTTAGCTAGTCGGTGATGGTTGTTCCATTCGTATTGAAATTGATCCATAGGTACCTGATATTCCAGGATTCAAACCAAAAGTTAATTACAGAAGAAATCAAAATCATACATTTGTTAACTCTCTTGTTAACAACAATCAATGGAATGAACCATTAGCCAGGGACTTATTCTCAACAGAATTGGTGGATGCTATTCTCAACAGACAATTACTGAGCTTCCCTCAACAAGATCAACTCATTTGGACCCCTCACAAATATGGTAAATTTTCAGCCAAGTCTTTCTACAAAGAGGTAATATCACCACATACAAATACTAGGGCTGGTAATGATTTCCCTTGAGTTAAGTTCTGGAAAATCAATAACATCGAACCAAAAGTACACTTATTCTTATGGAAACTTTTAAATGATGGGTTACTTGAAATGGAGTCGATCAGGAAAGGCAACCAAAATATAGATCCAACATGTCGATTATGTGGGAATGCTTCAGAGACCACCATACACCTTTTTCGTTCTTGCTCCAGGTTCAAGACCCTTTGGGGTTTAGCTTTTACTCATGAATTCATACCTTAGGTAACAGGTCCAAGGAAGTTACTAATAAATCTTTTAAATCAACAAGCAGGAGAAAGAAAGATGGTCTTTATAGCTTACCTATTATGGTTATTCTGGAAGGGGTGAAACGACTTGATTTTTCGAAATACTGATCCAAACTTTGTAAACATCATCCAACATTCAAAGAAACATTTAGAAGGAGTTATGTCTAGCACGACAATCACAAACAACTCAACCGACCAGATATGTTGGATTCCCCCACGACAACATGAAATAAAAATAATCTTTGATGGGCCTTTTACAAGAGATGGTGCGTCCATAGTTGCAATAGCCAGAGATTGGAGAGGAAAAATACTAATGCAAAAAAGCTCAAAGAATTGATGGACGTTCTGGTTTAGAAAGTGATACTAGAGCTCTGTTGCTGGCGTTTCAGGTCGGAAGAAACTTAAGGCAACAAAATGTAATAATTGAAGGGGACTACGAGCTTCTTATAGAGGAACTAACGGACGGTTGTGATTTCATCCCATGGCGGATCAAACCTTACTCTCAAGAAGCTCAAGCTGGGTTGACCAACTTCCCACTATGGGCACTCCACTTTATTCCGCGAGAAGCCAAGAGGGAAGCCCATGAACTGCCCCACACAATGTTTACTTAAAAACATTACTTTCTTTTGCTTTGTCTCCTTTAGCTTCTTGTTACATTTGACATTTTGTCCTCGGCTTTCAATGAAGTTAATTGTTCCAAAAAAAATGATGTAATGACTCTTGAGTTCATATCACAAAAGAAGATCATGAACACTTCAACCAAAATGTAAGAATTTAGTATTTAATAACGCCCTGCAAATTGACGGTGCATCTAGGTCACAGAAAAAGTGAGTTAATTTTGTTTTGCCCCCCAATTTGTGACTAACTGGTCGCTTTGGCTTTCATAAGTTTTCGATAGTTCGATCTGGCCACCAAAACTAAAAAAATTCTACTTTTTTCCGAAAAACCCTAGGCCAAAATGAAATTAATGTAAAAATAATGTTAAAACATTAATATCCACATCACATCCCTTTCTGTCCTCCACTTCATCTCTCTATATCCACCTCACCTTCTTCTCCGACAGAATGTTGTGGCAAATTTTGTTGGCGACCTCCAAACCTTCTTTGGATCTTCTACATACACCTCCACCCTCGCCGTTCTCCCTTCTTAATCTCTTCTCTCTCTTTCTCTTTACCGACGTAAGGGTTCTCCTTCTCTGACGTTTCTAGTTTGGGGAGCCCCAAACCCTATAGATGAAGAAGATTTGATCTTCTTTGTGTTACGGGTTAGGGGTTCCTTAGACAAGAAACCACCAAAGGGGGTCCCCTTCCTGACATAGAGAGTAAGAAGAAGGTTGCCAACCCGATCGGGGTTGCCAATGAAAAAAAAAAAGTATGGAGTGCCCAAAGAGAAATGAGACAAGAGTAATTTTTGTTGTGCTTATAGACACCCAATATTAATGATTACGGCCCGTTTCGGTAAGCCCCAAGATTTTACCAACTTGACCATTTAGCCTGTTACATTTAACCAAATTCTACTTTTATCCCCTTTGAACTATTTGGTTAAGAAAAAGTCAGAGTTTTCTTTTGTCACTCTAGTTTCATCATCTTTCTTTGTCGATTTATCGTCATAGTCTCTCGTCAATCAAGATCGTCATTGATCAAAACTTATTTACTTCATAAGGTTTCAGATCGAAACTGAACCACTATATTTAAGATCAGAAGTTTCAGATGGATTACCACTTGGAGTTTCAAATGAAAGCTGAAATGTTAGTGTCTCCTTTGGTATTTCAGACAATGTATTTGGAGATGGGGTACCACATCGACTTTAAGATCAAAACCCTGTCATATCACTTAAGAGTTTTAACTATGAGGTTTGATATCAAAGCCCCATTGGTGACCCCTTAGGAGTTGGACCATGAGGTCATAATTTGAAACTCCAAATGAAAATCCCAAAAAATTGACAATGGTTTCAATCTTAAACCCCATCAATAACCCTTCTAAGTTTTAGATGATTTAGTTTCGATCAGAACCCCATCTTGTTTAGGTTTTAACCCGCAAAAGAAAGTGGGGGAGAACGAGATAAGAGAGGGAGGGACGAGAAAGTAAAGAAGCAAACGGAGAAGAAGCCGCAGTGTGAGGTCGTTGGCGCCCTCGTTCTTCACAGTGTGCCCTCCACATTCATTTCACTAACTACATGTCTTCTTTTTTTTGGACATTGACTACGATCAACGATAGTCATTACATTTGGCATTGATACATCAAAGATGTGATAAGCTCGATAACCGTCCATTCAAACTCTAACAAGAACGTGCCTATAGCCCAAATAAACTATGACCTAAAGCCCAACTAAAATATGGCCTAAAGCCCAACTACATTATTTATACCCCTAATAATCCTAATTCAAATAACCAAAGATTCCACTTTCTCTGGGATTCAAACCTAGGGCCTCCAAGGCTTTCTGGAGCTTATGTCAACACCTTGGAACCACTTCGGCTACCAACTGTTGACACTAACCACATGTTATTCGAATGAGAGAAGGGGAAGAAAGGTAAGGAGGAGAAAGAAAAGAAGAGGAAAATAAGAAGGCTCGCCATTGGGAGTTGATTTGGGAAAGGGAAGTGAGAGCCAGTCAAGTTCTTAGCTTCTCTTCTTCAAGCCTTAAATTTGAATAGGCTGTAAACAATTGGATTCGAGTAAAAAGAGTTTATCGGGAGTTACCCACAATCGTCTCAGCTCGACAAGGGATCCTCTGGTCAAGATGAGGCAATCGACTAGGCGCACACTGTGGCACAACCTGGAGAAACAAGTAGGTGATCAACTAGGCGCAGTGTGACACATCCTGGAGAAACAACAGAAACTCGCGTCAAACAAATTGGCGAGCTGACCCCTTTCGGATCTTGCACTCCCAGCGCTCCTTTAACAACATAGCTAATGATGTTACAAAATACATTTTTCTATTGATTTTGAAGCATATCTGATGTAGCACCCACCTATATACGAGTTACATGCACAGGAATTTCTCTTGCTACTATGATGTACAAACTGGTTGAGAACATTGAAAATTGTATAGAATCAAGGATTAAAACTTGTTCATCAAAATAACTGATATGGGACTGAATTAGAACTAGAACTAAGTTAAATACTACATACAAAATTTCATGAATCACTCCAACCTAGAGAAATTTTTTTGATATTAAGTTCTTATTCTGTCACACAAATAAGATAAACAGTAGGAATTTTATCAAATAAAGAGAAAGAAGGGCAGCTCGGACATTACCCGTCTCAGTATTTGGCTAAGCCCAGCTTTAACATGTATACTTTCTATAACTTACACAAAGTAGATTCTTTCTATGACAAAGTAACCAAAACAATTGAGAAACTGAACTTTGGAACTCACCTTTGAATTTTACACTTAAGGAAAGCGAATAGAGAAGTCAGTACCTCGGGTAGAGACATCGAGGCTACTAAATTCGTCAAAGTCAGAATCGGAATCCATGTCTCTGTTACACCACTTCCCTAGGGAACTCTCATCTTGCCCACTGTTGGTTAAAGGAACCCTCAGTTCATTTATAGGAACTGGTAGTGGATCTTCATTAAAGTAACTTTCCTGCAAAAGTTCCATCGGTGTAGCTCTGCTTGCTGGATTATAACAGACGAGTTTTTGAACAAGTTGGATTTCGTCAGGGGAACGATTCGGAAGACATACTTGAATACCCAACGGATTTTTATTATCGTTGAAAAAGATTTTCCCGTAATCAGGAAGTTTTGTACAGCCAGGCCAGGTTTCCTTGTTCAAATTACCTAGCACATTGATGATTTTGCTTAGCTGATCGATATCAGATGTTCCTGGGAAAAGGGGTTCTAAACTTAGAAGTTCTGCAAAGATGCACCCCAATGACCATAAATCGATTTCTTGACCATAATCTACCGATCCGTATAATAGCTCAGGTGCTTTAAACCAACGAGTACCAACACAGGAGGTAAGATCACCAGATCGATCTTGCTCATGTTCTTCGATCTCGTGGGCGTAAGAACTCCTCAAAGGATCATCTCCTAAATCACTTGCTGTACATGTAGCAAGACATGAAGTGTTTCCATCATGAACATTAGACTCCTTGTCAGTTTCATCTACAGGATCGGTAGCTTTTATATGATCT
>BEHA01005395.1:60070-71807 GCA_002897215.1 Eschscholzia californica subsp. californica
TCTTTATTTCCCCGGAAAATCTCTAAAATTTTACATATTCCCTTTAAAATTTCACACCCCGGAAACTATTTAGCTTTCCCCAAAGCGCTGGCCTATTTTGTTCGAGAACCATTTTTCAAAAGTTATTTGGGAAAGAATCGGTTTTCAGAAAAGACAAAAAAAACAATTGTCGAGAAAATCGGATTTTGAAAAAAAAACGTTTTTCGGGAAAATAACGGTTTTTTAAGGAAAAAATGATTTTCGAGAAAAATATTTTTGGAAAAAAAATTAATTCTAAAATAAATATTTTGTATAAGAAAATATTTTTTTTGTTGATTTTAAGTTTGAAATCTAGGTTTGTTAATCTAAAATCTTGGCAAATCCTAGGGGTAGGGTGAGATTTTAGTCCAATATAAATTTTGGAATTAGGAATCCTTATGATTCAAGAGTCCTAGGGTTTTTGGTAGTCAAATAGACCAAGGATTCTTAAATCCTACCAAAACTCACTTATAAGGGAGATTTTATAGGCAATGCCCAAAGATGTTAAAAGCAATATCGAGTTTGGTTAAAGACAGTACGTGTTTAAAAGGCAATGCCTCAACAAATGTTTGACCTAACAACCTCATCGTCCGACCACCGATCTTAACTGTTTATTCTTTCTTCATCTTTTCTTTTGTTCACATCTTTCTCTAATCGCCTGACGACAAGGTATTGTTAAATTGGATACTCCAACCTCAAGCCACACTTCACCACATATCAATGATATTGTTGTTCACGTTGATAAGCTAATAAAAAGGTCAACAATTAAAAGTTCGGAAAGTTCTCTTTCCATGTCTAAATATGCTTTGTTGTACTTATTAGTTTTCTAATATGCTTTTGTTAAACTTTTCTTTCATTTAATCTAGTTTGTATTTACAACAAATACGAACATGGTGTGTACCTCAAATACACTTTCTATCTCCATGTTGTTCCTTCTTTAAAGTTTAGTTTTCTAATAGATAGAGATGAGAGGGAACAAGAAGAAGGAAGATGAGGAGAAGAAGATGAAGGAGGAACGAAAAAGATGAAGGAGGATGAAGAAGGAAGAAGAGAGAGAGAAAAAAAAAAAGCAGTCCTAAAAATAGCATTGCCTTTAACCAAAATTGGTCATTATGAATTGACTAAGTTAATTTTGCAAAATACATTGCATTTAACAATAAAAGGCATTGCCTATAAAATTTAAGAATCCTACTTAGGAATCCTGCAACCAAACACACCATAAGTTTCTTTCTCGATCAAACTCCTCATTGTTGATCGATGATGATGGGTTTGAAACCAAAAGGCGGGCGAAAAGCAGCGAGCGGAGCTTGAAGAAGCTTATTCCCGTGATGGTGTGATGATGATGAAGATAATAAGGATACGGAGAACACAAAGAATAAGAAAAAATAGGCCAGCCAACGAGTGAGGGGAAGCTCGGGCGCCTCTCGCAATTCGATGTTAATAGACCCTGGGTGCAAGTAGCAATTCGACCCAGTGCCTAGCCGCTCAAGACAAATTACAAATAGACCACCAAACACAAATAACTATTCTTTTTTTTTTAGAGATTTTTTGATTACATAAGAATAAATTATTCTTAATAGAGATTACACAAAATCATAGGAAATATTTGCCAAGTTAATATACTGACATGGTTTTAGTGACTAGATATGAACAAAATATTTTTATAGAGATTGCAAAAGAATTACTGGATAAGAAATAAGAGCTATATTTCACTTCTTTTTCTACTTCTTTAAAGGGTCCATGGATATAAGACCCAAAATAATGTTTAAAAGGGTTGAGGATATAATCTTCCCAAAAATATGGGTTTTAGTCTTTTTGCACTTTGGACCAAAAAATCCTTACCATATAAACCCAAATTTCGTTCATATCCCCATACAGATTACCCGCTATTTTTAAATTGGGGTCGGACCAAAATGCAGACAACATTTTTGTAGCGTGATTTATGGTATTAAATAGGAAATAACGTATATTTTCAATACAATTTTCTCTCTCTTCTTTACAGATTTGGAAACCAAATCAAATCTCCCTCTTTCCGAATCAGAACAAGGACCGAATTTTTCTGAGATCAATTTAGTATGATTTGGGGGTTACTACCGATCTTCTTCTCCTGCTGCTCGGTTCGCTTGTTTCGTTGAGCTTAATATACAAAACGTATATATGACTTTCTCTCACTTAACTTATAGATTTGGAAAGAATATATTTTTTGTGATCAATTTAGCGTGATTTGGGGGTCAATATACAAAACATATATATCACTTTCTCTCACTTAACTTTCAGATTTGGAAAGAGTATATTTTTCTAGGATCAATTTAGCGTGATTTGGGGGTTAATACACATAACTTATATATCACTTTCTCTCATTTAATTTCCGTTTTTACTTATACATAACCAAACATCCCTTACAAATTAATAAACATGTTCATAAATTATGTACAATTTAAGAACATCACAACAACATTTGTTTTCGTTTTTACTCATAGGTAACCACACAACAAATACAAATTATGAAACAAGTTCATAAATTATGTGTATTTATGACGAGGAAACCATCATTTGTCATGTATATAACGTAATTTATCCAATGGTTCACATTATTTATACCAGAACTTAATGTTTTTTACACAGGTACACTACAGTATATTCTCAACTATCTGAGTCATTCAACAAACAACAGTTACACGCTTTAAATTATTCTTGACAAACTTGAAATCATGTCCTGTGTTTATACTATACTGTTGAAGGACGAATTGAAATGCTTTAGTTTTATCTTCTTCCCATACGTTGGATGATTCTGTAGGAATTTCTATCAGTAACAGCTAAACTACAAAACAAAAATGTAAATAATTGTCAACAATACGTATCTTTTATGAAAATCTACAATGTAAAACGTTATAAAGTATATGTACTGTTTTATAAATTTCAGAGTACTGTTTAATAAAGTATATATACTGTTTACCTTCTCTTACAATAAAATTGTACGGAATCTTCACTGGTTCAAATGTGTAAAGCGCAATCAAGTACATATAATTGTTTGAACAATACAGATTGTTTACATTCTGTTACAATAACATTTTACGGAATCTTCTCTAGTTCAAATATGTCATGTTCAATAAATTACACATCGTTTACATTCTGTTACAAAAAACGCGTCATGTTCAATAAATTACACATAATTTCTTTTAGATTACACATCGTTTACATTCTGTTACAAATAAAACGTACGGAATCTTCACGGGTTCAGAAATGGTACGGTTACCGGGATCTGATATCAAGAAATGTTGTAAAAATCAACATCTGAAACCTAAATCTAATGAAAAATAAATTAATACATGGAGACAAACATAACATAATCGAAGATAATGAATTAGTAAACACAGATTTAACATTAATATCGTAAATTGGTTATGAAGATCTTAAAGAGAGAAAATTATGAATAATGATGAATATTTGAAAAGATGATACAGAGATGAAACCGATTATAATGAAAATTATAAATATCTTTAAAGATGATGATGAAAAACATTAAAAGAAAGATTAAACTTGTTACTAACCTCGGAAGCAACTGTTGATCTTAACAATGGTACGAGCTGAGTCCTTTGATGATAGAAATCGAAAAAAAAACGATGAAGATTTCAACTGGTCTAATTAAGATGAAGCAGATTTTCGAGAATAAAAAATAGAGGATGAATAGAGGATTCGGTTTTAGAGAGAAAAAAGTAATGATTTTCGTTTTTGGATAAGAATGAAGGTAGTGGTTTCTGTTAATAGATTCGTGATTGGAGAGAGAAGGTTGAAGATAAAAATAGAAAACAGATATTTGGGGATTTTGAAGGAAAAGAAGTTTTTGTTTATATAGAAGGTTAGTTTAGGTATTATGATTTAATATGAATTCTAAGCATTTGTGTTTTCTCTAGAGATGGATACAAAAGGACAAAATTTCCATTTATGTTATTATTTTGGTTTATTACAAACCCATTTTAGGATTAGTGAGGATTAAAATTGTGTTTAAGGGTAGATTTTTGGACCATAAGTCCGAAAATTCTTCTTTAAACTTCCCAAACATCCTCAGAAAATCCTAGAAAACTTCACAAATGTCATTCTCCGATACTAGCACAACACCACCGACTATAAACATCTTCATATAACCATTAAATATCATATTTGTTATTAGGTTTATGGTAGTTAACTTTGTTATGTTCTCGTGATCAGGTAAAATAGTATTATGTTAATGAAGGAGGATGGGTTCTCTAAGTTTAACCAATTAACCACCTTTCACTTAACTAATGACGTTCTTCGTGAAGAATTGTTAAAAGATATAAAACCTACTTCTTTGTTGTTTATTTTCCAAAAAAAAATATACTTTCAGATCAATTTTTGAGCTTTGAATTCATCCATTCGTTCTCAAAATTTCAACAAGTTTACATGGTTGAAGATGACATATTTTGGACGATAAAGTTGAAATGTTGTCACAGATGACTAAAATATAACGTAAATATGTAAGAAAACAGGATTTCATCAATGAAATCTTTTGGTTTTAATTACAAACAATAAATAATGGTCATCATATAGCAACATAGGGGTTCTCTACTCCGTTTAGTGTGATTTTTCTGAGAAGATAAAGTTCTCATGGGACACCATTACTCAAGCATGGTAGACCGGCAAAACTCTTCAAATGAAAAGGCCGCGGCTTTGGGGAATAAAGAAAATTCTCTGGGGAATAAATTTTTATGGGGAATACAGAATACATTTTTTTGAAAGTTCTCCTCCATCTCATCTGTTCTCTCTGCCACTTCATCTTCTCGACACCTTATCATCTTCTCCGGCGAAAGTCGCCGACCGTCCAATTTTCCGGCCGGCGACCTTCAAACATTAAAAATTTTTTTTTTTTTTTAAGAAAAGTCTCTTAGCAATACAATTAGAAGCCCCTTAGCAATAAAAAGAAACATAAAAAGTCATCTTATTTGACTAGTTTTAGAAAAATCTTTATTCACCGGAGAATTTTCTTTATTCCCCAAAGCCGCGGCCAATGAAAAAGGATTATGACTATATGGTTGCCTTGATGGGGAACCTAATGGAAAAAAAGATGATTGAAGATTGAAACTTATGATGCAAACACAAAATCGGAAGATGAAGGTAGGAGAAGTTTGGTGACTAAATTCATATCAGGAAGAACCGTGAATATGAATATACTCAACAAAAAACGAGAACCATGAATATGAATATATTCACAGACATATTGATTGAGATATGGAAATCTATAAGAAAAAACTGGTTGAATGAATTCTACGAAAGTTTCTATCTCATACACTTTGAACTTATGGATTATAGAGAAAAGGTTGCAGATGGATCCCTATGGTACATCCACGATGATATACTTATGGGAGAGATGTGAAAGAAAAAAATTCCGTTAGATTATAGATTTAACAAGATAGATTCTGATGTACAGATTCATGGATTACCGATTGAAAACTTGAAGATTAATGCAGTAAGAAAGATTGGACTTGTGAGAATAGTCCCACATGGGAGAATGGGTATCTAGAAACCAAGAATATAAGGTCTAAGTCCTCCCCACTCATTGCCAATTGGTTTGAGTTGGATGGCCCCAAACTTAACATGGTATAAGAGCAAGGCCACACGTGATAGGATTAAAAGCCACACGTGCTTCATGTCGCCCAAAGAAATACACGTGTTAGGCTCAAGAACGCCACACGTGAGGAGGCGTGTGAGAATAGTCCCACATGGGAGAATGTGTATCTAACAAACAAGAATATTGGGTCTAAGTCCTTTCCAGTCATTGCCAATTGGTTTTGAGTTGGATGACCGCAAACTTAACCGGACTTATTTTTGGTTAACCAAAACCTCATGAAGCTGTTTCTGATCAATGGTCGCTTAGAAGTACAAGGGAAAGCAAAACAATTATTTACTCCCAAGATTGAATGACAATATGAAAGCTGAATTTAGATAAAAAAACCAATATGACTGAACTAAGTCGACGAGAGAAGAAAGAGCTGAACGGACTCCGACTAGGGTATATTCAGAGAACCAAAGATCCCCAAAAATTGGTGAAGATGGTCCCGACAAAAACAAGAGTCTATCAGAAACTTAGTTTCCATACGAATCCTACAAGATGGCAATAAGATCTATCAAATACGAGAAATATGCAAAGAAGGAAAGTTATCCTTCTCAATGTTGCAAGAGTTGTGGTCTCATCTAAGTCGGTGGTATACAACCACCTCATCTTAGCCTCTCGTTAGCAGTCGACAAACCAAGCCTATATAAAACAATAGGTTCACCTAATTAGGGCATTGAAGGTTCAATCTCTGAACTCAAACTTTCAATACAATTCTTTTAACTGCAAAAATACCTTACTGGCTTCAGCTTCAAAGAGGTTTTCGAGTTTTATGCTGGTTCTGTCCCATAATCACAAGGAGTAATTGCTCGTTTGGTTTATCGAATTTTCATATCCTGAATGATAACCTAAAGCCATTTTTAAACATCTCACCTCACTCAACCATTTTTACGAAGAGCTAATCGCTTCTCTCCAAACTTAAATAACTTCTCCTACATATCTAAATTCGAAAATTTTCAGTTTTGGATCTTTTTGGTGCAAATGCAGATCATACCTGGTAGATATAAAATCTGCTAAACTCGTGCTGAAAACTAAAACTCATGTCGAAAAATTAATGAGTGCATGTAAACCTAATCCAGGTTCAAGGTTAATAATAAAATAAACACAACCAAACGTCACAGACATTAGATCGACTCGGCATAATTTTCGAAGTTACACAGAGTCAATTGCGGAAATTGAAATCTTAACGACCATACAACGCTATGAACTCTCTCCTTGTACGTAGCCAACCTTCTATCAAACAACTCAACTTACTTATAACATATTTCATCAAAAAAAAAAAACTTACTTATAACATGCAAGTCATCCTGGTCTCGCCAATAATGCATCACAACACCTCGTGTCCCAACATACAAGTAACACTCAAGTTGTCCCCTCACGTAGCTTCCTTAAGTCAAACTCTCGTCCATCACAAAGGATATCAACCATAATACCAACCATCATTGGGCATTGGGCATAAGAGCATCCTATCTCGCAAAAGTTGTCATAACTCCCATATACCCAACTGAAGTACATCAAAGATTTATCCCTTGAATAACTCGTCCTCTCTCTAGTGGTAGCTCTCACGCACCACGAACCTGCTAAGGCGAGTGAATATGATGTCTCCCTCCCAAGAGGGAGCCACAGTACGTATAGTTAGGTACTTCCCCAAGCCATGACCTATGGACAAAGGAACCTGTACCGTATGCCTTTTGACATATGCTAGACCGACTCGAGCGGTGACGCCCTAGAGTATTGCTCACTTTCATGCACACTAGATAAGATGAAGAGCGCCCCTTACACGACGTCAATGACATGCATGTAAGAAGGGAGACCTCCACCTCTTACATATGCAAGGTTCCTTTTTTTGTCTATCTCCACTTTTTTTTTTTTACGAGAGTTGTCTATCTCCACTTGCAAACATCATTCTTTTAACTAACATACTAGTTCATATTAATGATGCCTATGTCCCTGTTCCAAAAATTAGTGCAAAGACCCATACCAGAACATCTCATCCGAGATCCCGACCTCCGTAACCCCGTCTTGGACCATTGGCTTATGGGCTCGTACGTGTTATCCGAGCACAAAGTCACGACAGAAGTTTCTCTACGCTAAGAGGCCGTTACACAAGCGTATTTTTTTTCCGATTTCATTTAGGGTGCTTCAAAAGGAGCTCGACCTTTTGGCTCCCACAAGCAGTGATCTACTCTGACCAATGACTGTTGATCACAAGAGTCTATTGGAAGCCGACTACTAACAGGCATATATATGAGTCCTTGTGTGTGTTTTGTAAACCCACTTCTTCTACCTTCTACCTTATTCTCTTCAAAACTTAATAATAAAAAAAAAAAACCCAAATCCCTAAGTCCCCTAAGCCACTGACATTCACCTGCATAGTGACCACCGCGGTCACCACTCAGACTCCTCAGACTAATCATCCCATGTTTAACATTCTCCATATAATGAGGATCAATCTCAAGAAAACAAGCACTTACGAATGCAGGCATCATCATGTATAGTTAGAAATGAAGAAAATATACAAGGAAAACTCTGATGTACATTAATTTCCACTTTCCAGCACATCAAAAAAGCTTATAGCATATAGTTTTTTTTTCAGATGAGTATCTCTTGGTATAGAAAGATGACATGCCAAAAGACCCTAAAAACTCATACTATTTCTTTGTCTAGGAACTAAGGTGGAGATATATTACCTAATGCCTACAGACCAGGAGGTTTGAGAAAGGGAATTGAACCGAGAATACCCTCCACATTAACAGGGAAATTAAGAGCTCGGTTGATGATCTCCGGTGAAGATGTCTTTGCTTTCCATGTATTGTACCATGGTCCTCCACCAGTTTCTAGTGCCGCCATATTGCTCGTAACATCAAGAATGATCTACAAATAATTATTCATAATAGAATTTTAAAAACGAGTATTACTTGAGGTTTTATAGTATAGGAAGCATAACATACCTTTCCCTTGCTACCATCATATCTTCTTTCCCACATTTGTAATGTTAAATTGCCGAAACAAGTATCTTTGCATGCTGGTGCTAGCCCTGCTTCTGATGTAGGAGCCCGCAATGCACAACCTGGATCTTCGGTAGTTGCTTTTAATTCAACCTGCCAACAAAACATTCACAATGCATAACCACCTCTTAAACTAAATTATTCCAGTTGTGGAATTCGTTATCGAAGTCCCAAGACATAATGTAAAATTAACCACCTATCTCAAACTAAACTACAACAGTAGCTTTCCATGTAACACGGATAGTCATTTTCAATAATGTTTTGCCATGCAGAGAATATTAGGCACGGCAAGATAAAGGTACATAGGTTATTTTTAAGTGTTGTTTGGACGCCTCATACCGCATTGGATACAGATAACAGTACCAGTGCCCAGGGTACATAGGTTCTTGTTGTCAAGATAAAGGGAAGCGACACTACTAGCATCACAAGGGAAAAAGAAAGGAAGTATAATCTATAGGTAAATACCACGTGCTTTCCATTATCAGCAGACATGTGCCAATAACCCCATGGAGCAATTTCCCAATTAACTACACCATTCCATGGCACAAATTCGTAGAACTTCCCCTTGTGATGAACTCCAATCTGCATTTAGAAGATTAAAAAGAAGTGACAAATAACGTTAACAAATCCACACAAACTCATAATTATTGAATGACACCTTCACTTATATTTGCATGTTGCTATATATAATAAATTACCAGGGCGAACTGTACAGTGAGGCATATGCAGGCCATTACAAAAGCTATAAAATCAAAGTCGTTATATTGCACAAGAATTATGACTGCCACTTGAATATTCATTAAAACCTTCCAAGTGGCATTATTTCACATAACAAATAAGAATAATCAAATTGAAACAGTGGGAAATATGTACCAGAGCAGCATTTTCAAAGCTGTTCAATCCAGGCAGTTCCCTTAATCCACCAGCAGCCGTCAAAGTAACGTCTTCTTCATCTTTAAAAACATTGCATTGGGCCTACAAAAGGCAACCAACCATTTTTCTCTTGCAATTTATAATCTACTTCCAAGTTCAACATTTCGAAATTTAACAGATGAAGCTGGCTCTTGGACTGAATGAGAAAACGATAAGTCAGAACTTCTGAAAATTATGTCCCAGTTCTTCGCTACTTTTGAGACAAACTTCTTTTGAGTTGATTGATTAAGAAGTATCTACTATATGTGGTGGTGGATGATATGAAAATAAATTCATGGGCAAGGTATTAAGTTCCACCTTGCTTTTGAAGACTTGTTGCAACATAAAACCTTATCTTACGTATTGGCTAGGCTTTTTGGGTATAGATTTGGTGCCTAGATTGGCCAGGTGGGGACGCCTAGGTGAAGAAAAACCTTCTTCCATGTATAACTAGGCTAGTCGGTCTAAATGGTGCCTAAATCAAGAACAATATGCCTGATATTCAAAGGGGTTACATTAATATGTCTTATAGTGTACTCAGACAAACATGTTGGCAGCAAAATGTGGTACACAAGGTGAGGGTTAAGTAACTGCCCAGTTGGGACTATTAGTAAGTACTAAGGATGTCCGAAGAACTATGAAAGTGATCAGCACACCCAAATAACTAATGTATGACTACCTGTGGGTCAGCTTATGCTCTTTGATGAATTGGGAGTTCCACTTACTGAACCTCAACTTGGGTAATTACTTCTGGGAAGCCAAATATTACTTGTGAAGAAGAGTTAGCTTCACCAACATATACTTTTTAACAGTCTAAATGGTTGACATCAGATCATCTCACTTCTTTTATCCTTTCCGAAGAGACTCCAGAGGTTAAGGATCTCAAGAAATATAAAGCTTTTTAACAGTCTAAATGGTTGACACCAGATCACCTCAACTTGGGTAATTACTTCTGGGAAGCCAAATATTACTTGTGAAGAATAGTTAGCTTCACCTACATATCTTTTTAACAGTCTAAATGGTTGACACCAGATCATCTCACTTCTTTTATCCTTTACGAAGAGACTCCAGAGGTTAAGGATCTCACGAAATACAAAGCTTATTAGTGTATGGGATCTTCCGCTAACACCTGATTGGTTCATGTTGTGTGGTTTAATGTTCTTATTATTTCCGCTTCGAAAAAGCATATGACATATGAATCATGATAAGGTTTAAAATCATGATAATGACATTCATGCCAAATCAAGTTCAACCCCAGAAGAAGAGTTTATAACATTCTAAAACTTACCTAGAAAATAAACCCAAAAAGAAGAGTCTAAAATTCTAAACTTACCCAGAACCATTTTCGTGGGAATGCACCACCCCAATTCTTTTCTGAGTAAGAAGGCGCATTTTCAAATTCAAACCGTTCTCCATCCCATTCTATCCAACCTGGAATCAACATGCAGACATAAGATGTTACATAAACGAAAAAAGACAAACTGTGTTCAAGTAAAATCAGCTAATATTTGTTTTGGATGCGCAAATATACTGGTAGAAACCATTCAAACTTTTGCAAGTCTTCTTGAATGTTTGTTAGGCAAGAACACTCGCTTTATAAGTGACAAGGAAGCTCAAAACAAGCTTAGCTACAATCAGGATCAGGCATAACAACTGGGAATATCCAGACATATAGCAATAGAAATTAAACTTACTTGTACTGTTTTATGAGCTATCCTTACGGGAACATGATAATGAAACAGTTGGAGAAAGATATTTCTGAAGATGAAGTAAAGAAAGCACTGGAAGATTTGGCCAAGGATAAGGCCCCAGGCCCTGATGGCTTCCCTATCTACTTTTACAAGAGATGTTGGGATACCATTAAGACAAACTTGATAGAAATGATCTCAGAGTTCTTAAATACTGCTTCCTTCCATGGGAGCCATCTACTATCAAGAGGAGGAAAGATCGCATTGATCAAATCAGTACTTCAAACTCTTCCTACATACTTCCTTTTCCTCTTCACCATTCCAAAGGGGGTATTCTACTTCTACAAGAGATGTTGGGATACCATTAAGACAAACTTGATAGAAATGATCTCAGAGTTCTTAAATACTGCTTCCTTCCATGGGAGCCATCTACTATCAAGAGGAGGAAAGATCACATTGATCAAATCAGTACTTCAAACTCT
>BEHA01005395.1:75144-92208 GCA_002897215.1 Eschscholzia californica subsp. californica
CACTCTCCAAAAAGTTCCTGTTCACTCTCTTGCCGCCGGTAAAAAAGTCATCCTCTTCGGTGTTCCCGGTGCATTTACCCCTACTTGCAGGTAACCTTATTCCTCTCTTCTTTACTAGTTATTTTGATTCAGCTTCCGAAATGAACGTATTGGCTGTAAACTCGATTTTCACTAAAAAGAAATCTAGGGTTTCTGTTAGTATAGATAGATGCCTTTTAATTTTTAGTATTTTTTCTATTTAGCCCTAACATTGATGCAAAATGAGTCATAGAAGTGGATTTGTCCGTATGAAGGAATTTTCTGTGAATTAGTTGGTTTGATGTCTTTATTCAGTATGATTTCGACTTAATGTGTGAAAAGATTTTGGTGGTTTTTAATTGGACGGCAGGGATTAGTTTGATGAAATTGGAGTTGACCTAAATTCTGTTGATACATATTGTGAAATTATAAGAGAAGTAACTAAAAGTTCAGCTAAGTTGGATTGGAAGGGTAAATGTTGAGAAGTATTAAAATTAGGGCTAAAGTTAGGTTGACTTACACTCACTTGCTTACAATTTTCTTGTTCTTTTTGGTTAACGATTCATACATTACCACTCTGACCTATTAGAAGCAAGTGATTCTAGAGATAGTTGCTTTTCTAATTCTTACTCGTAACAAACGAAATTTTCATTTTTTTTTTGGTTGCAGCTTGAAACATGTACCTGGTTTCATTGAACACGCCGAAGAGCTAAAATCAAAAGGTGTTGATGACATCTTGCTTATTAGTGGTAATATTTCCTCGACTTCTTTTTTCTAGTCTTTACGTTAATGTTTTGTTCTATTTTGAATTCACAAGGCTTGATTGTAGTAAAATATCTTATTCACCCTTATACTATTAATTAAGGTTTATCGTAATGAAAAAGTTGCAAGGGTAAATTTTTTATGCGACTTAATTGTAATCTTAATCAAGTTAGAAATTGAATGAGGTCAAGGGTCTTGGTCTTTTGTCAATTCTTCAATAAGAAATTGGTGGCCCATGTTTCTTACCTATTTATAAATCTTATTGATTCTCTAGTTACACTTATATGTCTTGAAAGTTCGTCCATCTTAAGCATTACAAATATTAATTGGTAGTGAGGTCATTATTCTTAGGTTAATATCGCAGTGTTTTGTAGTGTTGGCCAGCGTAGGAACTTATCTTTTGTCATATTCTTATGCCTCTGTTGAACCTTGAAAGCTATAATTGAAAACAAGTATCTGGCTTCGCAACTAAGAAAAAAGTATGAGAGTGCCTCTTAGTAGTAATATAAACTATATGATACCATGAGCTTTAAGAGAGCCTTTAGGTAACAGTATTACTTGGAGTTGGGGTCCTTGTTCACTTCATCCCTCTTTCCAGATTAGTACTTTAATACAGAAAAGCAATAGTTGGCAGAAGCAAGTGTTAAACTTATAATTCAACCTCTTCTGTTATTAAACGAAAATGGAGGAATACGTTTTACACATCTAACATGTACACTCATTTTGAGTATTCTGTGGGATGAAGCGCTAGGAGTCCAGGATAGGCATTGGGTGGGGAACCTTTTGCATTACGCGCTCAGGTGTGTCTTCGATAACATTGTGAGGAGGTGTACTTGGATACTCTTGGAGGATATTTTTAGTCTATTTGATGAGTATAATGTGAGGTATCGTGTTCACATTTTGTGTCAACTTCCGCATGATCTTGTTACAAGTACTTATAACCTTAAATCATCTCTCTCAGTCAGCATCTTTTATGTGAAATTCTGGAAGTAACAACTCTGTGTGAAAGTAAAGGACCTATGTTAGACAAGAAAATTCTGTATGACATGCTTATGTAGCACTAATGGAACTTTCGGACAGGGCACTTATTCATGTGTTTTAGGAAGAAACCACCTCACCCCTCCACCTGTGCATTGATGAATTAGAAACATTAATTACTTTTACATTTAAAAGTGATAAAATATGCAATGCTTTTGGTATTTTTGCAATTATCTTGATTTTCCTAGAGAGGTACTGTAGTACTGTTCTTTTCCATTTTCCTCTGTTTTCCTTTTCCTCTTTTTCATTATCGGTTTATCGTACCATGTTTATAAATTGCAGTTAATGACCCATTTGTAATGAAGGAATGGGCAAAGACTTACCCTGAGAACAAGCACGTTAAGTTCCTTGCAGACGGATCAGCGAGCTACACTCATGCTCTTGGCCTTGAGCTTGATCTTGGTGAGAAAGGGCTTGGAACTCGTTCTCGAAGATTCACCTTGTTGGTTGATGACCTCAAGGTTAAAGTTGCAAACATAGAAACAGGAGGAGAATTCACCGTTTCCAGTGCTGAAGACATCATCAAGGCTCTCTAAATTGGTCGCTATTTATCTCTCTATTAATTAGTTTTCGAGCAGCTTTGACTTGTTAAGGCACATGGTATTATATGTAATCAGGCCTAAAATTTCCTAACTGAGTTTTTCTCTTTGAGTGGGAAGTAATAAAGATTGCTACTTTGGATGTTTAATTTGTTATGTGTTGTGTTCTTCATCCAATTATTTACAGGGAACTTGTAGGAGGGGCGTATAGAAATTATGACGCCGAAACCTCAGTCACGCTTTAGCAAGTTTTTGGTAAGAAAACTGCAAATTTTTAGAAAGATTTTAGCTAGGAGTCTGGTTGTTTTCCCTTCAAGTGGCGTCAGCTGGTAAGATTGTAATTATAGGTAATCCCAGTCTCCTTCCAGTGCATCAGCTAGAAGGTAATTTCATCAAAGTTATCTATACCCACATGATCAGAGAAGGAAACTATAAAGCAGATCAGACCTTCCAGAGGCATTGTATAATTGTATTAGTTAGGTCCTTTTGGTTTTTTTAGTTACTTTTGTATCTCAAAAAAAAAAAGAAAGGTTTAGTAGTTGAATACCTGACTCTTTTGCAGTACTCTTTTTTTTTTTTGTTGAAGTAAAAACCAAACTAACAACCAGAGCCTACGAGCAACATTGGTACAATGAGACTGGAAGATCAGACAGAGACAACCACACCCAGGATCCCACGTGCATACGACTCCATTTGGCTAATTGATCTGCTTTGTAGTTACCTTCTCTGTGAATGTGGGTATAGAGAACTTTGGAGAAATTTGCTTCGAGCTGATGTACTGTGTCTATGATTTTGCTTGTTTGCCAGGATATATCTGAGGTCTCGTTGTTGAGAAGCTGAACCATATTGCTATTGTCGCTTTCTATATGTAGATACGAAATGTTCTTTTTCATGGACCATTGGAGAGCTATTTAACCCAATCTTTAGGTTGAGATATAATGAAAAAGGGCATTGTGATCTTGTTTGTGTGCTAGGCGAAACTCAAGTTAAAAGATGTACCCTTTAACTTGTATCATCTCTCACAACATAAGCTTTTAATTGCATCGTCTCGACTTCACAAACAATAGTCCTGAATGTAATTTAAATATTTGATCACAACTACTGTTGTAGATAGGGAAGGTCGATTATATTTCGATAATCTATCAACTACAACAGACATGGTTGGTTTACGTCTACATTGTCAAAACCCATATACAAAGTCCATGGAACCTGAAAAAGTGTACTATACAGGGTGGAAGAAGCCGCTGATTTGCAAAGTTCTCTACCTCATGTCATTAATAGACAACAATTTGAAATGAAGTTTCTTTAAGATTTCTTCAATTCCCCAGCCAATAGTAAGTAACTCCTACTCTAACTATCTTCCGTTAAAAAAAACTAACCTTTGAATTCATTCATGTGTAATTGCGTCCAAAAAGTTTAGCGTCTTCTGCCAAGTAAATTCTCTTTCATTGTATCGTTTGTGACAAAGCATATAGAGGCATGATTGAGTACCAAATTCTTTTTAGAAGAACATAGTGGCATGTCCCCTCTCAAATACCTAGCTTTCATTAAAAAAATGATACAACAAAGAGTTTAATACATAAAGAAATGATGAAAAACTCAGTAATTGATGATTATAACTATAGAACTTCACAGCAAAGGGTAGCTACAATTATGTCAAGGCTTCCATGAACAGGGAGAAACAAAAATGGTTCAAGGCCGATTAAGGGTAGAGAGAGCAAGTCGAACATTTTCGTCGATCATAATAGACCCCACCACCTCTTTATTCCTGGTGCAGGAGGTGGTGTAAGAACATCAAGCATCGTCTCTTTCTCTCTAGGCGTCAATGGAACCCCTCTCACAAGATTTAGCGCCATTATGTGCACATTAGTCTTCTGTCTGTGCTTTTGATAAGCCCATACTCCTGCTGCTACCCCTGCAATTAGAAACTATTCCAAGAACGATAAATTAAATTAAATAAAACGGGCTAGTTTCAATTATAACAGTACATTAGCTTTTTCTGTAACTAACCGGTGATAACCAAATAGCTGCAGTTTGCATATCAAAACGTGGAGCATAGAGTACTGTTTCTCCAAAATCGTTCTCAAGCTTTTTAAAGATCTCTTTATCACTTTTCCCAGAACGGATTTCATCACGGATCAACTATGATGATGGCATAAGAAGCATTCGTGAGAAAATGAATTTAAGTGACAGACAGAGTAATACAACAGCAAAATAGGAACAGAAAGATGAGTGGATAAAATGCAAGATTGGAATTAAGGATTTCTATGATGTTTATAACAATCCGTTTAATAACCCTTAGGTGTTGCAAAATTCAACAAAAAGAACAAAATTATGAAAAAAACGAAAAAGAGCCTCATCAAACCCTTAGTCTCATTCAGATATCAAATTATTGAAACTTCTGTAGGCGCTCATTTAAAGAAAATTAGCAACTTTGCACCAACTCATCCAACTGGATGATCAATAAAAGTTACCTTTCTTTTCTTAATGTTACTTGCTACGAGATAAGAATGAGCTGAGGGGTTTGCTTTACACTTAGCGAGATCAATCTCATAGTCAATGGTTGGAAATTTGTGGAATCTGTGTAATATGAGTGGATATCAGAGAAAAAGAGCCCTTCACTTTCCATACATAGAACATGGTTGAATCATGAAGATTGTTTTGTTGAACAAGAAGTAATCTCTTGAATATACATAAGTTGGAAAAGTAAGAATTCTATTTAGATCCTTCATTTCGTACTTCGAGTCTTGGACTGGTAATTTGACTATGCCTTAGAAAGGGAAGAACAAAGAAAAAGAGTTATTGATGAGGATGAATCACTGGAGTGATGCTCATCATGACGACTTAGGTTTGGATGTTCCTGGTTTTAGTAGTACCAACGAAGAATGAGGAGCAACAGCGTTATCTTGTTGCTTTTGAGAAGTTTGATATATAGTTCAAACTATCAAACTAATAGAATATTTTACTCGTGAATGAGACCAAATACTTGCATATTTAGAAGGAAGATGTTTCCTTGAATTGGCTTTAGTAAATATCATACAAATACTAGGCCTAAAGGAGTGGAAACTGGCGTAGAGATAGGGTCATCTGAAAAGTTCATACAATGCCGACACCATTGTCTAACTTGCACACTCATTTTTTAGTACTTTTAGCTGTACCTAATACTTTGGTACTTGAATTCTCATGCCGACACAAAGATGCTCTTGCCGGGTACTCCATCCCCTTCAGAAAGTATAATGCTAGATCAATGTGAGTATAATTTGCCTAAACATGCAATTATCGTCTTAGGACCATTAAATAAGATTCTAGGTTGATGTCGTTGTCAATAATGTATTATAAGTTGGTCCAATAGTGTCCATACTCTGGATTTTCCACTCTATATCATCTTATAGACATGCAAATGAACATCTATATCGAAACTGAAAGGTTTGCAAGAATAATGATTATGAACCAAAAGAAATATAGTTATGGAAAAAGATGAGTACCTTCCTAAGAAGAATGGCAACATCCGCTTGTGAGTCTTCAATAGATTGGCTCCCACATTCAGTGCACCGGACATTATGACTAATATTTCTAGCCCGAGCTTCCACCACCTGTGTGTTCTTCACTACTTCATCTTCACTTGCCATTTCCAAATACTCTCTACCAAGATAGTACAAAAATTTTTAAGACAAGCAAATTTTCCAGAAATCACATATGATTTTCTTTCAGGCATTTCATCAAACAGGTTAAATACAAAATTAATTAACCAGTTCCTTGTTGCAAGAAATTGGATCATAGCCAGAAATGATAGAAATCAACAGAAACCCAAACAAGGTAATGAAAGACAAAATCTTTATCAAACCCATTTTAGAAAATTCTGATGAAGATATTCTTGACATTAATTGGGGAATAACCTAAAATAATTTACAAATTCTCTAGTCCAAAAATTAAGACTCTGACTACTACTATAAACGAAAGAGAGAAATAACCGAAATGAAATCTTCGATGAACGAAAATTAACAACAGAGTGTTATAATTTCATGGGATGATGGTTGATGATTAGGGCTTTAAACCCCTAAATTGTTCGGAATCTTACCGTAATGGCGAACCGATCGTTGGCGATGATGTTCCTTCTATGCCTTTCAAACAATTTTTAAGTCCCGACTCAGTCACTGCCCCGCGTTTTACCGCTTCCACGACCTTAAGGGCTTGTTTTTTTATTGTTCAAACTCCAAAGAACCTTAGAGGGATTGTTAGTTACTGGAGTCTTGCAGTCACTCTACATTAAAAGATACTAGAGTATATCCCGTGCCCTAGGGCACGGACACTTGAGAGTGATTTTAATTATTTAATATTTTATTAAAAGAGAGAGATTTTTATTAGTTATTATTTTTTTGTATTATTCTTGTGTTTATTTTCTCTTAAATTAGTTATTATTTTATTGAGAGAGAGAGAGATTTTAATTTCTTTTTTTAACCCTTGAAATTTATTTTGTTTCTTTTTTTCTTACATTAGAATTTTTATTTCTAAGAAGGAAAAGATTATTGTTGTTTAAATAGGTAACTATATTTCTACGAAGGACTATATTTTAAATTTTGAGAAGGGCTTCTAGACAATATGCATAATTAAATAAGGATGTTTGTCCCAGTCATCGTTTTTCCTTCTGTTTTATATAATAGATGTCGTTAACATCTTCAATACAAAACAAAAGAAAATAATTTCAGTACTTATTTAAGCGAAAAATAAATGAGATATTTTTCACTTTTGACCTCTAATGCCTTTAATTTACTAAATACTCTCTGATCTAAAAGGATTGCTCAAAATTTAATGGTAGATAAATCTAATCAGTAAAAATGATTTGAACTCGTAGTTTGATTGAGTTCTTAGTTATTTTCATATCTCATATGGTTTTGAATAACCGGAATTTTGTTAGAAACAAGAAACAGTCATTATTACAACAAGTTTGTTTTTATCATATTTCATGTGTTTATTATTAATGAAGATGGTCGATTAACAATAATTATATTTTGATGCATACCAAGAATTTTAGTTGAAAGACAGAGTCTTTTGTCGAAGTCTTATGAGAATTATGGCTTTAGAGAAGCCATTGCGGGGAGATTAAATGGTAGAAGGCACGATGAAAAATTCAAATTTGATTTCAAATGTTTCTTTGCTATATTGGTGAAGATAAGGTATTTGATACAATACTTATGTAGACGATAGACCGCAAGCAAGGAGAACAGACATAATACAATTGTCTCTCACCAATTCAGACAAATTTGTGGTATCCTCTCTATATAATTTTATAGTTATGGCAGACGCTAATGATATTCATAATGATACAAAATAAAACCACATCTGGGCTACTGAAACTATCCCTCATATAGCTTTTTCTATAGAAATGTCTTACAAATGCATTCCCAGTAAAAGAAAGGATAGAAAAATATATTGATCATGACCTGAATTGCGCATTGTGTGGTATGTGTGGAAACTATTAAGCATGCTCTTCTCCATTGTAACTTTCCTAAAATATACTATTTGTCTAAAATTTTAGGGTTATTTCCCTAATGGCCCCCAACTTTGTGACTAGCTTCCCGCTTGGCCCCTTACTTTACCAAAAATATCCATATGGCCCCCTTCCGTTATAACACCGTCATTATCTCTCCTCCATCCACCTCATCACCTTCTCCGGCAGAGGTCGCCGGCCAGCCAAATTTCCGGCCGACAACCTTCAAACTAAAATAAAAAAAATTTATTCTCTCTTCCTCTCTCTCTCTCTAAAATTACTCCGGCGAAGGTCTCCCTTCACTGAACAGACCGTGTCTGTTCTTCACTGAACAGATCTCGGTCTGTTCTTCACTGAACAGACCGCGTCTGTTCGTGAAGAACAGACCACTCCGGCGAAGGGAGACCTTCGCCGGAGTAATTTTAGAGAGAGAGAGAGGAAGAGAGAAATTTTTTTTTTTTTTTTTTTTAGTTTGAAGGTCGCTGCGACCTCTGCTGGAGAAGGTGATGAGGTGGCGTAACAGATGATGTGGCGTGAGTTGGCAGAGAGAGAAAACATGAAGGAGGAGAGAGAATGACGGTGTTATAACGGAAGGGGGCCATATGGGTATTTCTCGTAAAGTAGGGGCCAGGCGGGAAGCTGGTCACAAAGTTGGGGGCCATTAGGGAAATAACCCAAAATTTTATAACATCTCATATTGACTCACTTGAAAATTGGATATATCGTAGAAATCGAACCGAAATAACCCTATAACACAAAATTCATTGTTATATTATGGGAAAATCGAAAAGCTTACTGCTTCCAGCATATAGAGGCTGGTTGGATGAAGATTATCCAAAATATTATTTGCTTCCTAGTCTAATGCAAGATCTGAGTTCCTTGAACAACTAACTCCAAGACTCCAGTTTATAAGTGGGAACTGTTAAAACCCTTACGTCAAGATATGTGGACACATCCTTTACAACAATCAGACATTAGGAGGGCTAGACTAGCTTATTTCTCAAAACATTCGTCACATGATCATAGAGGGAGATAATAGAAAACTTCATGACAAATCTCCAAGAACACCAACAAGCAAACAATGACATCCCAAAGTATCCATAAAGAACATCAAATAAGTCTACTTCAGTATTGTATTTCTATCAAGTTTCACTTTGTGAAGTGTCCTTGTAATTGGGATACGGATAGTGTATCCAAATGGTCTAGGCAAAATCATGTGGAACGGGCTTAGACCTCGCAAAATCAATGGGAAAGGGTTTGGAATTAATTGAACCTCGGTTCCTACTCTCCCATTTCTACATCTTTTTTTTTGTAGGGCTCAAATAGACCCAATTTTTTGACTAGCTTCCTGCCTGGCCCCCCTACTTTAACAAAAATATCCATAGGCCCCCTTTTTCAGTTATCTTTAACTTTCCGTTACACTCTCTCCTCCATCTCATTTCCTCTCTCTGCCACATCATTGATCACGCCACATCATCGTCTTCACCAGCAGGGGTCGCCAGCCGGCAAATTTCCGGGCGACGACCTTCAAATATTTTTTTTATTTTCTCTCTTCTTTCTCTCTCTCTAAATTTTTTTATTTATTTTCTCTCTTCTCTCTCTCTAAACTCCGGCGAAGGGAAAGGTCTGTCAAACAAACCAGATCAGAGTTTGTTCGTGATGAACAGAGCAAGGTTTGTCAAACAAACCTTCAATGGTCTGTTCGACAGACCTCCGACGAAGGGAAACCCTCTTCGCCAGAGTTAAGAGAGAGAGATGAGAGAGGAAATCAATTTTTTTAATTTTTTTTAGAGAGAGAGAGAATAAAAAAAAATTGAAGGTCGCCGACCGAAAATTTGACCGGCCGGCGACCCCTGCCGGTGAAGACGATGATGTGGCGTGATCAATGATGTGGCAGAGAGAGAAAATGAGATAGAGGAGAGAGAGTAACGGAAAGTTAAAGATAGCTGAAAAAGGGAGTCGTATGGATATTTTTGCTGAAATAGGGACCAGGCAGGAAGCTGGTCCCAAATAGCCCCCAACTTTGTGACCAGCTTCCAGCCTAGCCCTCTACTTTGTCAAAAATACCCAGATGACCCTTTTTTTTAGATTCCGTTATAACACCGTTAACTAGTCATCACCTCTCTCTCATCCAACTCATCGCCTCTCTCTGCCACCTCATCATCTCGCCACCTCATTATCTTCACCGGCGAAGGTCGCCGACCGACAACTTTTTCGGCCGGCGACCTTCAAACATAAAAAAGAAGAATATATATTTTTTCTCTCTCCTCTCTCTCTCTCTAAAAATAATTTTTTTTTTGTCTTCTTTCCTCTCTTTCTCTCTCAACAGATCTTGAGAAAGAGAGAGAGGTGATCCAACCTGATCCTTCCCAGAAGAAAAACTGCTGGAACGCCCATAATCATCAAAATTCGGCTTAGTTGACGATTTTGCACTAGTTCCTTGAGCACCATAAGGATCAATCTTTACCCCATCATAAGCATATACACCATCTCCGATACCATTGTCGTTAAGCCCACTTCGATTGTAAAGAACACCACCACTTCCAGGTCTCTTATTGTAAAAATCTGAACCAATATAAGATTGACTTCTACCATACATAGATAAATTCCCATATTTAGTAGAATTTTCATCAATATAATTACCTCTTCCTCCTCCCCTTTGATCGAATTTCAAACTACTCTAAAAAGGAAGATCGTACACTGATGGCACCGAAGACCCATAAGAGTATGAAGATGAAAAGGTTGAATTAGGGTTCGTGTTCGGATTAGGGCTAGGGTTTGAAGGAATTTTTTGAGACCCATAATTTGGAATCGTCTGGTGAGGATCATAATGTGGATTATAAGACGATTGTTGTGTTGGAGGTGGATAATTTACTTGTGGTTCTGGTGCGAAAGAAGGCAATTGAGAAGATGGATTGAAAGATTGAAAACTAGGGTTTGGTGGAACGTACGTAGAAGGTTCAGACCGAGGTAGATTAATAACAGGATTAGGATTATGAGAATACGTAGGATACCCAGGTGAAGAAAAGTTAGTGTAATCAGTAGTAGAAGAGCAGTGAGACGTGAATGGAGGAAAGAATACAAAAGAAGAATATGGACGGTAATTATAAGGCCCAAAATATGAGACTCAAGAGAGAATCATGCCCAGTCTCAAATAATAATGAGAAAAAAACCTACTTGGTGAAAGTACCTTACTACCCTCATTTATATAAACAAAAGACTAGAGAGTCATCCAGTCAAAAGAGTTAGGATTTTGGTTGAGTACCTCATCTTCTCATTCTCCCTCTCTTCCAGTTCAAATATTTCTTTCCTTTTTTGCTCTCTCTACCTTAACCGGAATTGGGTGATCGGACATGAAATTAGCTTCGTCGGAAACAAATTCCGACCGTTGAACTACCGGTATGATTTCATCTTCATCTTCTTTAATGCTGCATCTTCTTTAATGTTTCATCTTCTTTAATGTATTCATCTCAATCTCCATCTTCTTTAATCTTCATCATCATAGAATCATGAGTTTTTTTCATGGTGTTTTAGAAAAAAGAATTTAAATTTTAGATCTAGAGATTTTAATCTCCATTAGTGAGGTATTTCTTGATGTTTCTTTATTTAATGATGTTCAATCTTCTTATAAGATTTTTGAGTTTTACTTCTACATTCTATAAGTTCTTTAACAAGGTGAAATCCATTATACAGTTTTTTGTCTTAAGAAACCAAAAAGTACAAAGTTAGATCTATTTTTTCGGTTTCTCTCTCTAGAAATTACATTTTAGCAGATGTTGATGTTTAACAGACAAATTATCAGGTGTTTTAAGCATTTTAGAATATGTTGTTCGTTAAGGGGTTTTGTTTCACACATTTAGGGGCTTGTTGATGATTTTTAGGAGTTTTACTTGGTAAAAAAGCTATTGTTCTTCGTTAAGAATTTTGGGAGTTTTTGGAGACATTTACAGTTATGTTGAAGACATTTGGGATTCTGTTTCAAACATTTAGGATTTTGTTGTTGATTTTTGGGTGTTTTACTGGGTAAAAAAACTTTTGTTATTCGTTAAGCATTTTAGGAGTTTTGGGAAAAAATTAAAGTTATGTTGAAGACATTTTGGGTTATGTTTCAAACATTTAGGGGTTTGTTGATGATTTTTTGGTGTTTTACTTGGTTATTGTTCTTCGTTAAACATTTTTTTGGGTTTTTGGAGCCATTTACAGTTATGTTAAAGACATTGGGATTCTGTTTCAAACATTTAGGGTTTTGTTGGTGATTTTGGGGTGTTGTACTTGGTAAAAAAACTTTTGTTCTCCGTTAAGCATTTTGGGGGTTTTGGTAAAAATTTAAAGTTATGTTGAAAATATTTTGGGGTTTGTTTCAAACATTTAGGGGTTTGTTGATGATTTTTGGGTGTTTTACTTGGTAAAAAAACTATTGTTCTTCTTTATGCATTTTGGGAGTTTTTGAAGACATTTACATTTATGTTGAAGACATTTGGGATTCTGTTTTAAACATTAAGGGTTTTGTCTGGTGATTTTGGGGTGTTTTACTTGGTAAAAAAAACTTTTGTTCTTCGTTAAGCATTTTGGGGTTTTGGGAAAAGTTTAAAGTTATGTTGAAGACATTTTGTTTTGTTTCAAACATTTAGGGGTTTGTTGATGATTTTTGGGGGTTTTACTTGGTAAAAAAGTTATTGTTCTTCGTTAAGAATTTTGAGAGTTTTTGGAGACATTTACAATTATGTTGAAGACATTTGGGATTGTGTTTCAAATATTTAGGGTTTTGTTGTTGATTTTTGGGTGTTTTACTTTGTAAAAAAAACTTTTGTCCTTCGTTAAGCATTTTAGGGGTTTTGGAAAAATTTAAAGTTATGTTGAAGACATTTTGGGTCACGTTTCAAACATTTAGGGGTTTGTTGATGATTTTTTGTTGTTTTACTTGGTAAAAAGGCTATTGTTCTTCGTTAAGCATTTTTTGTTGTTCAAAATACCGACACTTCTTCAATAATGAGAACACCTTCTCTTTTGTTAGAAGCATACTTATCAATTGTTTAATGTATATTTTTGCTCTTCATATTCGGGATTCATTCTGAATGAGAATGTCTTTGACATTTTCCACTACTTCTAAACATTTTTAGAAATGCTGATAATATTCGTTTTAATGTCTTGAACATTTTGCCATATTCCTACTGCATATAATCATTTGTTCATTCCGCTTGCAGAATTTTCATCTATGGAACTGGATAGAGCACCTGCTACTTCTCAAAATAATGATAAGAAAAGCTAGTTTGTGAATCATGTCGAGCCCAATTGTAGTTGTCATTCTTCCGTATGTCTCCAACATGAATTAGAATGTTTGCATATATGTTGCTTATTTGTCTTAGATTCTCTTCTTTTTGTCTATGAATTTTATATATTGTTTCAAACATTCAAACTCATGTTGTTTAGTGAATGGATCCTTACATGGCTAACTCTTATTTTGTAAATTTCTTATTCATTCAAAAGAGTGTCAAACAATGTAAAAATGCACCTAAAGAATGTCCATAACATTATTGATTGTTTCTTCATATTTTGTTTAATTCCTGAGACAAACAGTTTATTGTCTCTACATCTCATATATTTTGAATAACAAATTTTTTGTTATCTTAATCATAAAATGTTATGAAAATGTCCAACATTTTAATTGACATTCTTCAAAATGTCCGGAACAAAATCGCATATGTTTAAATCAGAACCCAACATGTTTTCAACATAACTTTAAATGTTTCAAAAAACCCCAAAAATGTTAAACAAATAACAAAAGTTTTTTTTTACCAAGTAAAACCCTAAACAATCATCAACATTCCCCTGAATGTCTGAAACAAAATCCAAAATGTCTTCAACATATTTTTAAATGTTTCCAAAAACCCCCCAAAATGCTAAACTAAGAACAAAGACTTATTTCTCAGTAAAACACAAAAATTAATCAACAAACCCATGGATGTCTGGGACAAAACCCAAAATAACTACAACAAAATCGTATATATTTGAAACAGAATCCAAAATGTCTTTAACATAACTGTAAATGTTTTAGAAACCATCCGAAATGCTAAACGAAGACAAAAGCTTTTTACCAAGTAAAACACTTAAAAATCATCAACATATCCCTGAATGTCTAAAACAGAACTCAAAATGTCGTCAACAAAACCATAAATGTTTGAAAAACAGAACCCAAAATGTTTGAAACAAAACCCCAAATGTCTTCAACATAACTGTAAATGTCTCCGAAAACCCCCAAAATGCTTAACGAAGAACAAAAGATTATTTACCAAGTAAAACACCCAAAAATTACCAACAATACCCAAAATGTTTGAAACAAAATCCCAAATGTCTTCAACATAACTTTAAATGTCTCCAAAATCCACCAAAATACTTAACGAAGAACAATACCTTTTTTACCAAGTAAAACACCCAAAAATCATCAACAAACCCCTAAATGTTTGAAACAAAACCCCTTAACGAACAACATATTCTAAAATGCTTAAAACACCTGACAATTTGTCTGTTAAACATCAATAGATGCTAAAACGTAATTTCTAAAGAGAGAAACCGAAAAATAGATCTAAGTTTGTACTTTTTGGTTTATTAGAACAAAAAACTGTGTAACGGGTTTTCACCTTGTTAAAGCTAAAAGATTATGTTGCTTAGAACTTTAAAATTATGTTGCTTGATGAATAAATTTTATGAACCAAGAGAGATCTAAATTTGTACTTTTTGGTTTCTTAGAACTTTGAGATTATGTTGCTTGATGAAGAAATTTTATGAACCAAGAGAGATTATGTTGGTGTTCATGATGAAGCTAAAAGAAAAGAAAATCATGAAGAAATAATCATGAAGATAAAAATAGAGCAATGAATGAACATAAACATGAAGCTAAATGACATTAACAAAACAAAAAGATGATGAAGATGAGAGATGAAGAAATAATTTTGGAGATCTTCAAAAAAGGTTGAAGAATGCAAAAAAGACGAAAATAGAGATGAAAGATGAAGATATATGAAGATAATTGTACCTTGAAGATGAAGGAGTAGTTAAAATTAAAATGCAAGATGTAGAGAGAGAGAGAGTACACTGTTTACTGTAGAGCGATAAAGGAGAAAATGAAGTTTTGGTTGAATAATAGAAAAAGAAGGAAAGAGGTTATATATATAAGGGTAAAAGAGGGATTATCTAAATATATGGCTTCCTAGAGATGGGAAAAAGCACATTGGGATCAGAAATTGGGTTTGATGTTCATTTATTTTTTTGAAAATGGGTTTTTTATGAAATATTAATACATGGTGGTTCTTATTTTGTATTTGAACCCATTTTTTGGGTTTTTCAATAAAAAATTTGGGTATTGTTAATTAAAAAGTGTTGATTAGAATTGGTGATAAAATAGGCCACTGTTTTGGGGAAAGCATTAAAGTTTCCGGGGAAGACGGTGGAAAACAAAAAAAACTTAAACCAAACACCCCTTTAATGTCGCCGGAGAAAAGTCGCCGGCAACGGCCGGCGACTTCATCATCTTTTCTCTCTCTTCTCTTTCTCTTTTCTTCTCTATTCTCTCTTCTCTTTCTCTTTCTTCTCTTTCTCTTTCTTCTCTCTCTTCTCCCTCTCTTTCTTCTCAATGTCTCCGGCGAAGGGGAGGAGCCCCTTCGCCGGAGCTCGTCTGGTTGAAGAACAAACCTTCAAACTAGACGGGATCTGGTTTGAAGAACAAACCAGACCTCCCGCGAAGGGGCTCCTCCCCTTCGCCGGAGATGGAGAATATAAAAAAAAAATTTCGTTGGAGATGGTGTAGTCGTCGGAGATGGTGGAGTCGCCGGAGAAAGGAAGAAGAAGCTGAAAAGGATTTGGTTGTTTGGGGGAAATAAAAAAAATCTAATTTTTTTTGTTTCCACCCAAAACTTCACACCCCGAAAATTATTTAGCTTTCCCCAAAGCGCTGGCCATAAAATACCACTGTTGTCTTGAACAATGGGTACCTTCATATTTAGTGGTCGTTGAACAATGGGTACCTTCAAATTTAGTGGTTGTTATAATAGGAGTTTATTGGATCTGCAGCTAAACTAGATTGATTCAACCACTGTTGTCTCTCATAGAAGTTATATACTTCTACTTTTCAATCTAAATCAATAACAAAGAGGATGGCAAATGATTTAGAAACTGAAAAAAAAAAAGAAAGAAGATTCAGATTCAGAGTTTGTCAGAAATTATTCCAACTAATCCATATGGTGGGGTTAGTATAAATTTATTCACTTTAACTTAATCTCTCTCTCTCTCTAGATATGCTGAGAGAGAGAGAGGAAAGAACAAAAAAAAAGGAATTTTTTTAGAGAGAGAGGAAAGAACAAAAAAAAAAGAATTTTTTTAGAGAGAGAGAGGAAAGAACAAAAAAAAAAAGAATTTTTTTAGAGAGAGAGAGAGGAGAGAGAATTTTTTTTTTTTTTTTTTTTTTTTTTTATGTATGAAGGTTGCAGGCCGGCCGGCGACCTTCGCCTGTGAAGATGATGAGGCGACAGAGAGAGGCGATGAGTTGGATGAGAGAGAGGTGATGACTAGTTAAAGGTGTTATATCCGAATCTCAAAAAGAGGACCATCTGAGTATTTTTGACAAAGTAGAGAGCTAGGCAGGAAGTTAGTCACAAAATTGAGGGAGAAATAATCCTTTTTGTAACTTCAAATTTTTTTTTTTGGAACATGTAACTTCAAAATTCGTGGCAAATAATTTCAACCAAACGCCATGTTTTATTACTGTTATTTGTTGTGACCATACAAAAAAAAAAGACGGGGCCCAGCAATCTAGAATCAGTCAAAGGCGAAGTAGCAGTCTCTCTCTCTGGCAGAGGTGATTTTGGTGTCTCTCTCTCTACAATCTCTTTTCCATACTAATCCTCTTACTTAGATGGTTAACTGACTCCAAGGTAATTCACTGATTACAAATTTCTCCCCTTTTATAGGATCAGAATTCTTTTTACCTTTGAGCTTCTTTAGTTATGGGTAGAATTAACACTGTCGTTGGCTTTTATGAATAAACTGATTGCTTCTTACTAGTCTTGGATCTTTTTGGTAGTTTGCATATCAACTGTTTGAATGAATGCCATAGAGAATATATTTTGTATCATTTTCGTTTACATATTTGTTCTTTCTCTTTTTTGATGTTAGTGGGAGGGTTTATGAGCAATTTATTTTATTTCCTTTTCAAACTTGTTTTAA
>BEHA01005395.1:94640-173754 GCA_002897215.1 Eschscholzia californica subsp. californica
AGATCATATAAAAGCTACCGATCCTGTAGATGAAACTGACAAGGAGTCTAATGTTCATGATGGAAACACTTCATGTCTTGCTACATGTACAGCAAGTGATTTAGGAGATGATCCTTTGAGGAGTTCTTACACCCACGAGATCGAAGAACATGAGCAAGATCGATCTGGTGATCTTACCTCCTGTGTTGGTACTCGTTGGTTTAAAGCACCTGAGCTATTATACGGATCGGTAGATTATGGTCAAGAAATCGATTTATGGTCGTTGGGGTGCATCTTTGCAGAACTTCTAAGTCTAGAACCCCTTTTCCCAGGAACATCTGATATCGATCAGCTAAGCAAGATCATCAATGTGCTAGGTAATTTGAACGAGGAAACCTGGCCTGGCTGTACAAAACTTCCTGATTATGGGAAAATCTTTTTCAACGATAATAAAAATCCATTGGGTATTCAAGCATGTCTTCCGAGTCGTCCCCCTGACGAAATCCAACTTGTTAAAAAACTCGTCTGTTATAATCCAGCAAGCAGAGCTACACCGATGGAACTTTTGCAGGAAACTTACTTTAATGAAGATCCACTACCACTTCCTATAAATGAACTGAGGGTTCCTTTAACCAACAGTGTGCAAGATGAGAGTTCCCTAGGTAAGTGGTGTAACAAAGACATGGATTCCGATTCTGACTTTGACGACTTTAGTAGCCTCGATGTCTCTACCCGAGGTACTGACTTCTCTATTCGCTTTCCTTAAGTGTAAAATTCAAAGGTGAGTTCCAAAATTCAGTTTCTCAATTGTTTTGGTTACTTTGTCATAGAAAGAATCTAGTTTGTGTAAGTTATAGAAAGTATACATGTTAAAGCTGGGCTTAGCCAAATACTGAGACGGGTAATGTCCGAGCTTCCCTTCTTTCTCTTTATTTGATAAAATTCGTACTGTTTATCTTATTTGTGTGACAGAATAAGAACTTAATATCATAAAAATTTCTCTAGGTTGGAGTGATTCATGAAATTTTGTATGTAGTATTTAACGTAGTTCTAGTTCTAATTCAGTCCTATATCTGTTATTTTGATGAACAAGTTTTAATCCGTGATTCTATACAATTTTCAATGTTCTCAACCAGTTTGTACATCATAGTAGCAAGAGAAATTTCTGTGCATGTAACTCGTATATAGGTGGGTGTTACATCAGATATGCTTCAAAATCAATAGAAAAATGTATTTTGTAACATCATTAGCTATGTTGTTAAAGGAGCGCTGGGAGTGCAAGGTCCGAAAGGGGTCGACTCGCCAATTTGTTTGACGCGAGTTTCTGTTGTTTCTCCAGGATGTGTCACACTGCGCCTAGTTGATCACCTACTTGTTTCTCCAGGTTGTGCCACAGTGCGCCTAGTCGATTGCCTCATCTTGACCAAGGGATCTTATTAGGGTATAAATAATGTAGTTGGGCTTTAGGCCATATTTTAGTTGGGCTTTAGGTCATAGGTTAGTTGGGCTATAGACCCGGTCTTGTTAGAGTTTGAATGGACGGTTATCGAGCTTATCACATCTTTGATGTATCAATGCCAAATGTAATGACTATCGTTGATCGTAGTCAATTTCCAAAAAAAAGAAGACATGTGGCTTCTTCTCCGTTTGCTTCTTTACTTTCTCGTCCCTCCCTCTCTTATCTCGTTCTCCCCCACTCTTTCTTTTGCGGGTTAAAACCTAAACAAGATGGGGTTTTGATCGAAACTAAATAATCTAAAACTTAGAAGGGTTATTGATGGGATTTAAGATTGAAACCATTGTCAATATTTTTGGATTTTCATTTGGAGTTTCAAATTATGATCTCAATGGTCCAAGTCCGAAGGGGTCACCAATGGGGCTTTGATATCAAACCTCATAGTTAAAACTCTTAAGTGATATGACAGGGTTTTGAACTTAAACTCAGTGTGTTACCCCATCTCGAAATACATTGTCTCATACCAAAGGAGACACTAACATTTCAGCTTTGATTTGAAACTCTAAGTGGTAATCCATCTGAAACTTCTGATCTTAAATATAGTGGTTCAGTTTCGATCTGAAACCTTATGAAGTAAATAAGTTTTGATCAATGACGATCTTGATTGACGAGAGACTATGACGATGAATCAACAAAGAAAGATGATGAAAGTAGAGTGACAAAAGAAAAGTCTGACTTTTTCTTAACCAAATTGCTCAAAGGGGATAAAAGTAAAATTTGGTTAAATATAACAGGCTAAATGGTCAAGTTGGTAAAATCTTGGGCTTACCGAAACGGGCCATAATCATTAATATTGGGTGTATATAAGCACACCAAAAATTACTCTTGTCTCATTTCTCTTTGGGCACTCCGTACTTCTTTTTTTTTCATTGGCAAGCCCTATCGGGTTGGCAACCTTCTTCTCACTCTCTATGTCAGGAAGGGGCTCCCCTTTGGTGGTTTCTTGTTTAAGGAACCCCAAACCTGTAATACAAAGAAGATCAAATCTTCTTCATCTATAGGGTTTGGGGTCCCCTAAACTAGAAACGTCAGAGAAGGAGATGTAGGGTTTTGTGTATCCTATACACTATCTAGTGTTCTAAGCGGAATCTCAAACATCATATGTTAACACTAGATTTCCCAGGATCATATGCATAAACTAATCAATGAACTAGAAGAGAGATAAATACCTTAAAGCGTTTTTCCCTCGAACCATTCCAATCGCATGTAAAGATCGAGAGCTCCAAGTGTAGCTCCTCTACTTGAGACACCGAGTGAATAGACTTGATCTCCCTTCCTTTCAGACTGCTAGGACTTACTAGAAGGTTGAGAAGAACTCTTCTTCTTGACTAGATTGATAGAACGGGAGCTTTTTCTCTATATTCCTCTCTCTCCACTAGCTGTATATTGAGAGAGAGAGAAAGCTGTATATTTTTCCACTAGAGAAAAATCCACACCTTTTCTGTTCTCAACTGACCCAATATATAGACAAACCCTAATTAGAATCCCATTCAGATTAGGTCTTTCTATTTTCGGGTCACAGAAAAGATAATCACCAAAATACCCTTTTGGGGTATTTTGACAAGTCCCTTTAGTGTGGCCGGTCAGAACAGCCCACCATGGGCTTTCTATGGCCGGCCCACTTACTCTGGTCGGCCATCACATGGCCGGCCTTATGAGCCTTCCCCGGGGCACCCCTTTTAAGGCCCGAATCATTCTATCTTGATCCGAATCTCCATACGAACCCTTTCGGCCTTTCCAGTTGGATCCCATCCATCTTTAGCCTGTTCCCGTCTAGTCAAGTCTCTCCGATCAAGCTACCACTCTTATGTGTAACCCGTTGTAGGATCCGGTCTATGTTAGCTGCGAATCAACTCCTTGATCCGACGATCGTAGTTGGCTTCTAGCAAAGCATTACGACCCCTAATTGGACCGGACTGGATGATCTTCACGTGTGGTCATCGTTATCCGAACTGACAAATTGATCCCATTGCCACCTTGGTCGAAGGACACTCCTTCGGAAGGACATCTCCTTCAGACCGAACGGATAAATCCTATAGTCTCCCACTTGTACTTAGAATAAGTGCAATGCTCGATTCCCATGTCTCTAAGTATCTCATCTGATACGTCATATCCTTCAGACTTTCTTGATCTGGAGAACAACTGTCAATACAAATTATGATTAACCCTTAATCCATTTGAGTGTGGCCACACATTTCTAGTTGCTTCTCCTCAAGTGGCCTGGAGATACTTTATCCTAACTTAATAGGAGGACATCATCCAGTCTTGTACTCCCACTTAACTTCATGTCTATCCTGTCTCCCCCAGTATCCCGCCTTTATAACCTCCTTTTACGGCGCGGCGTTTGACGATACCAAAGTTCGACATTCCTTACATAAGATGAGTGGAGTACTCATGTTTAAGGAATCTCTCCAATCTTGCCTATGAGAGTTCGTGACGTTTTTTTCAACTCCTTGAAAAACTCTCATCTTTGGGTTATCCAGTGTAGATTCCCCAATCTACACCCATGTAATTGACTTAAATACCATATTCCTATAGCCCATGGAACTGCGCTATCAGTCAATTCTCATGCTAGTCTTCTTGAGTCATTGTTGTCCATGCAATGACCTGGACTAGGGACTAAATAATGAATCTATTCCATGTTCACTTAGTAGGGTTCCATTTACCAGATCACGTATCTGATAAACCTACCTGGAATTCCTCATTATTTTGGACTGTCATTAAACACTAAACCATGATTTAACGACGAAATAATTAACTTATTTCTGATAATAAGAGTTTGTAAATCTTGAGCCTTCCCGTGTAACTCCTTACACCCTCAAGTTTACTAGTCTAAGCTTTTCAGGAAAGCTTAATGCCTATGACCTTAGTATTACCTCCATACTTAGTCAAAGGTGACAGTTTAGTTAATAGATCAAATCTATATGGATTTTGCTTGTTATCATCCGATGATAATCTTTTAGTATCACCATACTAAATTAAAACTTTCCAAGTTTTAACTACTTTCTTTTATTTGTAAAGTTTGCAACAGTCTCTGTCTGGAACCCTTCCAGCTTACTGTTCTTCCAAGTCAGGATTGTCATCTTATTCTGGAAGTCTGTAACATATGACTTTTCAACCTTTTATTTTCATACCGAGATCTCACAAGTTCTTCTCAAGTACATTGTGTGATCCAGATCAGCTCATCTGGATTTGATTGGTGACGATCATAAATACTCCAAGTACTTTGCGACGTCGAGGCGAATGCTAATCATGTCCCACATGACCGATCTTATGCCTTTTGCATAACCATCTTTCTCATGCGTGCTTGCTCATCAGAATCCTTCAGATTCTAAATCTTGCTAAGCTGTGTGCCATGAGACTTGGGTAGAAATACTCCGTTTGAGTGTTTCACATTGGACTTTTCAAGACCTTTTCTTGAACAAGTCTTATCACCTTCTCGATCCATCTCCATAGATCTTTGGTGCCCAAAAAGCATTTCACCTTTATGTGGTCCTTTTATTGAGTCAGTTCTAAACTGTTTTCAACATCAGAATGTTGTTCCCAATCTCTAGTATGTCGTCTACATACCGGACCAAAGAAAACTGGGTCACTCCCACTAACCTTCTTGAACTTCTTAAATTCAAAATTTCTCTTCATTCCCAAAGAAAATAACTCTTGTATTCTTTGCCGAATCGAAGATTTCAACTCCTACTTGCTCGCTTTAATCCCTCGATGGATTTGAAGCTTGCATTTTCACTAGCTTTAGAAGAGTTAACTTCCTCCTGAATGCGTCATGTAAACATTCCATTGCTAGTAATAGATCATTATGGTCTTGAGCATTGTGACACGAGGGTTGGTCTTTCCTGGTCCATACCATGAATTTTGTGACCTTTAGTCATGCTCTGGGAAACACCAATGTTTCCATCCTTGTCAGTTTTTTTACTTTGAAAAACCTATTTGGACTTAACAGGAACCCTTCCTTTAAGCAAAAATAGACCAAGTTCCAAACTTGATTTCAGACATGGATTCCATTGTGATCATATGGCTCCAAGCCATGTTTCGGAGTGATTCCGTCACAGCTCCTGTGTAGCTAGCTCATTTTCTTCTTCAGCCGGATCCCCATCCTCTGAGACAGATTTATGAGCTTTCAAGGTCTATAAGGGGTGTGAGCAACTTTGAGACACTCTCAACACCTTGAAAGTTCTCCTGCGAATCACATACGATCTTCGCGGAAGGATCTCCGAGATCTACCATCTCTTCCTCTGTTCCCTTTTCTATCGGCTCAGAATAGTTAGGAATCGCGACTTCTGACATTTGTACATCACTGTCAGTTTTGTTGCTCAGATCAAATTTCTTCGATATCTAATATTTCTCCCACTTGTCTTATTGAAATAACTCTTATTTCAAGGAAGACACCATCACGAGCAACAACCTCTTTGTTCTCTGATTGCTTTTGGAAGAATCCCCAATATTCATTTATCCCATAAATAAATATTCTTTCTTGATATGCAAATTTGGTTCTCGGAAACCATTTACGTTTCATATCTATAGACCTTCAGAAAAGACCACTTTTGGAACCCTTCCAAACCCATACTCTTATGGTGTCTTTTCAGCTTTTGACGGAATATGGTTAGCTAGGAAGAACGACCGTGTTTGAGAATATATCCTAGAAAGTGTTCGGAAGATTGGCCTTAACCCATCACTGATCGACTCATGTCTCACATGTTCGATTACTCCCATTAGACTCATCATCCATATGATGTGTTTGTGGAGCAAGGTGAGAAACTATTTCTCAACTTCTTTTGATGGTCATCAAATTCCTGATTCAAATATTCATCATCTCGATCCAATCGAATGACTTATATTTTCGTCAAGTGGATTCAGGTTAACTCTAGTTAGTATATTAATAGTTTCACGTACATCTGTATGTACAAAGACTATTAGTTTACTAGCCATTTCTCCCTTTCTAAAAGGTGACTTTGTCAAATGGCCATGTTGAACAAAATTCACATGTGTCGTATGATTCAAAATCACTAGACCTAGAAGTCCATACCATTGGATCTTCTTCATGTGTCTAATGTCAATTTGACCAATGACAAAACATGAGTTGACCTCTTTGAATCCTTTGATTATAGCCTATCGTATCATTGTTAATGTTCTTGGTTCTCTAAGAACCTTTCGTTAATTTAGCACTATTTTAAAACATCTGATGTTTCTAGAAGAACATAATAACTCTTATTAAGTTCTACCTAGATTAGTGTCTAAAAGAAGACTTTGATCCCTTTCAGCATCCTTAGCAACTCTTGCTTCTGCTCCCTCTTGGATCCTTTCTTTTTTTAGTCAAGTATGTAATTCCCTTGGGCTCCCACTGAGCCTCACATCCGGTCTTAAATACCTGATGAAGAGAGTCTACAATACTTGCTAGATTAACTTAATTAACAAAGATATAAGAATCGGAACTCGTAATTCCTTTTCTTTCGTCTTCCGGTACTCAGGGTAGTTTCCTTGAATGGCCTAGCCAAACTTTTACGTCGACCCTTTAACCTTTTGAATCATAAGAACTCTTCTTATATTCTTTTGGTAACTGAATCTTAAGAACGTTTCTCAGATTCACTTTTCCTTAATGTTCTTTTCAAGACGACTTTCTTAGAGGCACCATCCTCTCCATTCACGACTTCTAGTGGAACTCTTCCCTTAGTTGTCGAATGGTTGTGTATGCATCCATATCATTAATCCCTACGTGAGAGAAGAATTTTATGGATGTTCACAAAAGACTTTGGATAATCATATCCTAGTCGTCTGAAGAACCAATGAACATTAGGAATGATATATATTCTCGGACGTTTTCTTTATTTCGAATTCGAGAACGCTTCTCGGATTCCTTTCCAATCATGAAAATAATTTTCGTTTAATTCCTTCTAAAGGAATGAACGAAGGTTGGAAAACTATTTTCTAATAGTCATATATCCTCTACTTTTAAAAGAAAATAAAACAAAATCCTAAAACTTATTATCATTGCAAAAACAGTTTTTGCCATATTATTCAGTGAAAACTGCCCCCCTTTGAATAATACGATTCCAAGACCCCATTCTTGTGAAGTTAAGCGTACTTTGGCACTGCCCTTAACTTCACCCTCCTGGGTGAGTAACTCCTTACTGATCATATCTCATATGACTCTTGGTTGATGAATAACACTTATGTGTTCATTTCATCCTTTTGCCTCGAAGTCCAAAACCCTTTTGCTGACTCGTTGAGAATAACCATTTAGACATGTAGACCTCTTCATAGGTCTACCCGTATTGTCCCGAGGTAAAAGATGGCACCCTGCTTTGGCATGACCCACCATCGATGAACAAGGGCGCAACAGGTGTCTTAATCTGGGTAGGCATTACTCAAAATTCTTTTTGGGGACTCTTACGTTTTTGTTTGCATGCATTATTGTGAACTCTAACATAATCATGCACCACACAAAACGTAAATAAGTAAATGCGCGCGAGAAAATAAATCAAGCAGACATGATCCTAGTATGACCCCTAACCTAAAAGATCTAATCTTCTTAGGTTCTTTGCTTGTTTAGCCTCCGTTCGCTTGGATCTCCATCCTCGAACATCCATTGAATTCTCCTACTCGAACTACGATCTCATCCTTTGGCTCTTCAATGGACCCAATTGTACCCTTAACTCTAATTACAAGACTCAACGATTCGCAGATCGTATAAAACTTGAAATTAAATTAATTACATCGGGCACCCATCCGTGCTGAAAAACAAGATAGAACAATTCTATGGCCATACTAGAACCCGCATTCACATCCATACATACATAATAATATGACATTCATAAAACACCCAAGTATGTATGAGATTTGCTTCCTTAGGTCGAATCTAGGTTTGCTATGTTCTAGATAGCTTATTCGGGAGATACTACCGACATCTCTATGTCTAACGTGCCTTAAGTCTAATTATCTCATAATTCTGACTAATGGCTCGTTTTGGTTTTATCCTAAAAGATTTTGAAATTGTTTTGGAAAAACTGTGATTGAGGCTTTGGTTGGCCCGGGTCGCTTTCGGAAAAAATTATGGTCAAAGTCGGAAGATGAAAATAGAAACCTCCCACTTAAGTCAAGGCCCAAAAGACCCGAGTCTAACTCCAAAGACTTAAGTCAAACTTGGTCAAGGAACCCTTTGACTAGACCCAGTCAAGTCACGGTCAAGGTCCGAGCCAAGGTCGGACCTGGATTAACACGTTCCAGACCGTGCCAAGTCCCTCGGGTGGACACGTCCTGGCCCTAGGCCAGACGCTTCCCAGCCCCATAGACGCGTCCTAGATGCTCTGTCCAAGCATATGCTTCTCGGACTCCCAGTCCGAGACAGCTACATGTCTCATCAGACGCGTCCCAGACGCGTTCTGGAAGGAATAGTCCCGGTCGCGTCCAGATTCTCAATCCGAGACGCGTCCGGACTTCTCTGTGGTCACGTCTGGAAGACGCGGCCTCAAGTGCCAGACGCGGATCTCCCGAGATCCCAGTCCGAGACGCGGATCTCCCGGGATCCCTGTCCGAGACGCTCTCGGACTCCCAGTCCGAGACGCTCTCGGACGCGTCTTCCTGTCGGAGAGAAACTCGCACGCGTCCTTATCCGAGACGCTCTCGGATTCCCAGTCCGGGAAGGACTGGGACGCGTCCTGAGCGTCCGCGACTGGCCATACGCGTTCTGGTCAGTCCGGCTCCTGGACAACACCATCTTCCCATCCAATTTTTCAAAATCTTCCATCTTTTTGCAGTTTTTGATGAATCTTCATCCAAAAACCAGCAATTTGAAAACTCTTTTCAAAAACCATCCACTTTAAAATTTTCTTTTGAAAACTCTTTTCAAAAACTCAAAATTTTAAAGTTCTCCCATTGAAACTCTTTCAATTTTCTATCCGATTAAGTCTAAATCCAATTTAAACTAATCAATTTCATGTCTAAATCCCTATTTAAACATAAAATCATCTAATCAATCAAGCTCGAATCTAATTCGACTAGTCAGAGATAGTTTCATGCAACCGGCTCGTGATGCCACTGTAAGGTTTTGTGTATCCTATACACTAACTAGTGTTCTAAGCGGAATCTCAAACATCACATATTTAACACTAGATTGCCTAGGATCGTTATGCATAAACTAATCAATGAACTAGAAGAGGGATAAATACCTTAACGCGTTTTTCCCTCGAACCATTCCAATCGCATGTAAAGATCGAGAGCTCCAAGTGTAGCTCCTCTACTTGAGACACCGAGTGAATAGACTTGATCTCCCTTCCTTTCAGACTGCTAGGACTTACTAGAAGGTTGAGAAGAACTTTTCTTCTTGACTAGATTGATAGAACGGGAGCTTTTTCTCTATATTCCTCTCTCTCCACTAGCTGTATATTGAGAGAGAGAGAAAGCTGTATATTTTTCCACTAGAGAAAAATCCAAACCTTTTCTGTTCTCAACTGACCCAATATATAGACAAACCCTAATTAGAATCCCATTCAGATTAGGTCTTTCTATTTTCGGGTCACAGAAAAGATAATTACCAAAATAACCTTTTGGGGTATTTTGACAAGTCCCTTTAGTGTGGCCGGCCAGAATAGCCCACCATGGGCTTTCTATGGCCGGCCCACTTACTCTGGTCGGCCATCACATGGCCGGCCTTATGAGCCTTCCCCGGGGCACCCCTTTTAAGGCCCGATTCATTCTATCTTGATCCGAATCTCCATTCAAACCCTTTCGGCCTTTCCAGTTGGATCCCATCCATCTTTAGCCTGTTCCCGTCTAGTCAAGTCTCTCCGATCAAGCTACCACTCTTATGTGTAACCCGTTGTAGGATCCGGTCTATGTTAGCCGCGAATCAACTCCTTGATCCGACGATCGTAGTTGGCTTCTAGCAAAGCATTACGACCCCTAATTGGACCGGACTGGATGATCTTCACGTGTGGTCATCGTTATCCTAACTGACAAATTGATCGCATTGCCACCTTGGTCGAAGGACACTCCTTCGGAAGGACATCTCATTCAGACCGAACGGATAAATCCTTCAGGAGAACCCTTACGTCGGTAAAGATAAAGAGAGAGAAGAGAAGAAGAAGGGAGAACGGCGAGGGTGGAGGTGCGTGTAGAAGATCCAAAGAAGGTTTTGAGGTTGCCAACAAAATTTGCCAGGAACATTCTGTCGGAGAAGAAGTGTGAGGTGGATAGAGAGAGATGAAGTGGAGGACAGAAAGGGATGTGATGCGGATATTAATGTTTTAACATTATTTTTACATTAATTTCATTTTGACCTAGGGTATTTTCGGGAAAAAAGTTAAATTTTTTAAGTTTTGGTGGCCAGATCGAACAAAATTAGTCACAAATTGGGGGACAAAACAAAATTAACTCACTTTTTCTGTGACCTTGATGCACCGTCAATTTGAAGGGCGTTATTAAAAACTAAATTCTTACATTATGGTAGGACTGTTCATGATCTTCTTTTGTGATATGAACTCAAGATTACATCATTTTTTTTCAAACAATTAACTTCATTGAAAGTCGAGGGCTAAATGTCAAATGCAAGAAGAAGCTAAAGGAGACAAAGCAAAAGAAAGTACTGTTTTTAAGTAAACATTTTATGGGCCAGTTCATGGGCTTTCCTGTTGGCTTCTCGCGGAATGAAGTGGAGTGAACATAGTGGGAAGTTGGTCAACCCATCTTGAGCTTCTTGAGAGTAAGGTTTGATCCGCCATAGGATGAAATCACAATCGTCCGTTAGTTCCTCTATAAGAAGCTTGCAGTCCCCTCCGATTATTACATTTTGTTGCCTTAAGTTTCTTCCCAACTGAAACGCCAGCAACAGAGCTCTGTCTCACTTTCTAAACCAGAACGTCCATCAATTCTTTGAGCTTTTTGCATTAGTATTTTTCCTCTCCAATCTCTGGCTATTGCAGCTATGGACGCACCATCTCTTGTAAAAGGCCCATCAAAGTTTATTTTTATTTCATGTTGTCGGGGGAATCCAACAGATCTGGTCGGTTGAATTGTTTGTGATTGTCGTGCTAGACGTAACTCCTTCTGAATTTTTCTTTGATTTTTGGATGATATTGACAAAGTTTGGATCAGTATTTCGAAAAATCAAGTCGTTTCACCCCTTCCAGAATAAACATAATAGGTAAGCTATAAAGACCATCTCTCTTTCTCCTGCTTGTTTTGATTTAAAAGATTTATTAGTAATTCCCTTGGATCTGTTATCTAAGGTATGGATTCATGAGTAGAAGCTAAACCCCAAAGGGTCTTGAACCTGGAGCAAGAACGAAAAAGGTGTATGGTAGTCTCTTAAGCATTTCCACATAACCGACATGTTGGATCTATATTTTGGTTGCCTTTCCTGATTGACTCCATTACAGGTAATCCATCATTTAAAAGTTTCCATAAGAATAAGTGTACTTTTGGTTCGATGTTATTGATTTTCCAGAACTTAACTCAAGGGAAATCATTACCAGCCCTAGTATTTGAATGTGGTGATATTACCTCTTTGTAGAAAGACTTGGATGAAAATTTACCGTATTTGTGAAGGGTCCAAATTAGTTGATCTTGTTGAGGGAAGCTCAGTAATTGTGTGTTGAGAATAGCATCCGTCGATTCTGTTCAGAATATGTCCCTGGCTAATGGTTCATTCCATTGATTGTTGTTAACAAGAGAGTTAACAAATGTATGATTTTGATTTCTTCTGTAATTAACTTCTGGTTTGAATACTGGAATATTGGGTACCCATGGATCAATTTCGATACGAATGGAACAACCATCACCCACTAGCCAACAATATCTGTCTTTGAGAGAATCACGAACTTAGAGAAGAGAAGACCAAATTGGAGAAGCATTACGAACTTTGTTATCGACCAGTAATCATTTGTGGTGTTGTATTTTGCCTGTAAGATTTGAACCCATATTGCTTGTGGATTAGTGAGGAATCTCCAGGCTAACTTAGCCACCAGAGACTCATTGACCTTGGCTAATGAACAGACCCCCCCAAGCTCCTTCGGCTTCTGAATAAGTTCCCAAGGTATATAATGAGGAAGAGGGTATATTTTTTAGAATATATCTTCCCCTTCAATGACTAAGATCCCACCTCCCAACCTTATCTTCAAGGGTTGAGATTATATCTCACATACTTATCTTCAAACTCTCATCAATGAATTACACATCCAAAATTGATCTCAAATGGTTGAGATTATACATCCTAGACTTATCTTTAAATCCTATCCAATGGCTAAGGTTACACCTCCCGAATTTATCTTCAACGTTGAGATTACGCATTTGATAGAACTGTGTGTTTTCGACGAACATAGGTTACACCCTGGTCATGAATATATTCTATCATAAATTGAATAAGCTATATAACTATCATTACATAATCATATTGAATCCTAAAGGGTCATATAAAGACCCTTAAGGCCATCTTTTGGTTCTAGAAAACCAATTTATAACCTCCGGATGAGGAGTGGTGTCCAACCACTACACCAAGTGGTGGTGGATTGATCAAACACTTCTGAATATTAATAATCACATCTCTATCCTCAGAGCAACCCATATTTTTCACAATATTAATAATCACATCCATATCCTCAGAAAATCCATCTTTTTCAGTAGTTGTTGTTGTTTTCAATACAAATTTAGGTTTTAGTATATCTCTAAAAGCCTAATGTGTTCCCCAAATTGGATGAAAATACATGAGAACTATAATACAGTACGAGAGAGAATCCTGATTTTTTATTTGAATTTGTCAGCGGGTTAAAGGGCCCAACCCATTACAAAGAACAACAAATAAATGAAATGAAAAAATGAAAAATAGACGACCTAAATAAAACAAACTAACTCAAAAAAACGATCATTCTGTCAGTTTTTACGCATGCCGAACTCTAATTATGCCCCCTTTATCCTCCTGCACAATCTTCGCCAACTCATTCAGCAGTTCATACAGGCTCAGTTCTCGATAGCTACGGCCAGGTTTCAACTTTGATAAGAAATCAGCTGCTTGATTTATTTTTCTTACGACGTGCACTATGGAGCAGCTCTCTCAACTGGGACCATAGACCACGAATTTCCAAGACTATTCTGCTAATTTTCCAAGTGGGTCCTTACTCTCTATAGTTAGAATCGAAACTGCAAGTAAGGAATCTGAGGCGATCTTAATTCGACGCAATCTCATTCTTATTGCTAATCCAAAACCCAATCAAATTCCCTACTTCTCATGTAATATAACCAAATCCCTTTCTGTTTTTGCGACAACTATTACAATAACATCACTAAGGTGATTTCCTATAATGGCACCGAAACCCCCTGATTCACCATCAACGATCCATCAGAATTGATAAGAAATGATATCTTAGTGGACCAACCAATTTGCACGTTGCAGCTGCCATTAGCTGTATAGGTATAATCATGTTCCATCGATTAAATATAAGTTGGGCCCCATCAAACCCATCAGACTGTCTTCTCCAGGTTAACACCTTAGTTTTAATTTCACATACCACCCTTTTGAATAAAACTTGGGCCGGTTTGTTCTCTTCTTTAAACACACGGTTATTACGCTTTGTCCAAATATGATAGATAAAACCACAGAACGTAAGGCTGCCCATTCGACCCAATACTAAGTTCCCTTTCAAGTTATTAACACGCCACTCAATCTCATTCGAACAATCACCCGTGTGGTTCCTTCGAATTCCTAGTAACTCCAGTAAGTCTGACCAAACTAATTATGAGTAATGACATTGGAAAACAGATGTTCATCCGTTTCACTCGCCTGTTGACATAGAGGACATATATCATCAATTTCGATCCCCTATGAACGAAGCTCCATTTTAGTTTTCAAGCCCCGTTTCACCGTAATCCAGGTACTAAATGAGTGTTCCGGAATCCCTTCCGGACACCACATCAATTTTGATCACATAGCTGAGCTGCCTTTGCGACGAATAATCTCATAAGTGTCTTTCACTGTATAATCTCCCGAAGTAGTAACTTTGTAAACCAATGTATCTCCTCCCAAGCCCCCAACTTTGATGTCGATGTTAAACACCTCACTAAAAACATGCCCAAACCGTTCACAAACTACCCACTGCTCTTCAATCAAAAATCGGATACCCACGCATCCCCTCTCATAGTTGAATAAAACCTCTGATTGGTTTTAAAATAGTCTATCAATGACCCCATTGGATGCCAAACGTCGCGTCAAAAATAAATGTCAACGCCGTCCTGAATGAGGTATTTAACTATATCGTAAGCCACCTTCCTACAACCCAAAATACGTCTCCAACACCATGAACAGCTTTGGGGAACCTTCATCGTCCAGAAATTATGCTTCCTGATTAAATTTTGCTTCACCCATCAAATCCATATCGTAGTTTTATCACTGATAATGTCCCACACATGTTTAAGGTTCAGGGTCGTATTCATAGTTTTAGTGTCCCGCAATCTAAACCCTCCTTCACTTTTTGGCAGACAGACATCAAACTAGTTTCCTGCTGGTCTAGTGCTGCGCACTTCTAACTCTTTCCAATGGAATCGATTAAAGATACGATTAATTTCTTTATAAACTCTTATGAACAGGACAAACACCGAAGCTCAAAAGACCAACATGTTTCCCAGAGCCGACCTGATTAGTACTAGATGTACTGAGATAGAAATCGAACCTTCCAAGAATGCACTCTGGTCAGAATTTGGTTAATTAACACGATACAATCATTATAGGACAACTTGGATGTAAGGAGTGGAAGCCCGATATTACCTGATTGGGAGCACTCCTAGTTGGAAACCGAAAATAGCTTGGATGGCCTCCTTCTGATCTGAGGTCATACCTGCACAAAAGATAAAACTTTTTCCACATTCAATGCAAGTCTGGTTCCTCTAAATAGATTACTATGAGCATGCTGAAGAGCTTGGGCCGATTGGGGATCTCCTCTCATAAACACCATGAGGTCATCCGCGAAACAAAGGTGAGTTAGTATTGGATCTTTACATCAGGGGTGTAATATGAAAGTCCCATTCTGTAACTACTTGTTGATCAAAACCGTGAACACTTCCATCACCATAACAAATAAAAAAGGATAGAGCGGACAACCTTGCCAATCCCTTCTTACCCCTGAAGTAGCCATGAGCACCCTTATTTATCATGACAGAATAGCGTGGCGTGGAGAAACATTCCTCTATGCAACCAACAAATCTTTCTGTCAGACCAAACTTCTGAAGAACCTTTATTAAAGCTGACCACCGGACAGTATCGTAGGCTTTTCAGATATCGATCTTCATCGTGCACCTGTCTGGACCCTGAGATCTACCCTAGTCTCTTACTAATTCATGTGCCAGCATTATGTTATCCTGAATCAGTCTGCCAGTTATAAATGCTAACCGATTCTTGCTAACTAATGTGGCAACACATTTTTGAGTCGATTAGCCAAATTGTTTTAATACATTCATAGACCACGTTACAACAAGAGATAGGCCTATAATCACTCAGAGTAGAAGGAATGGAGACCTTAGGAATCAAAGTAATGAGTGTCGAGTTTATCTCCCGTAGAAGCCAGCCTGATCGGAAGATACTCTGAGTAGCACGTGTGAAGTCGTCCCCCAATAGTTCCCAAAGAGCTCTAAAGAACATAGATGAGAAACCATCGAGACCAGGGGCCTTTTCCACCCCAATTGCTGAAAGGGCTTCAAGAATTTCATTTCGGGTAACACTTTCTTCTAGATGGGTTGTTGAACTTGGCTCAAGTATATTGGGGAACTCAAAACTAGCCAACACTTCATCTTCTTCCGGACATGGTGTATCAGATCCCATCAGATTTGTATAGTACTCAAGGAACAACGACAGTATAGCGTCAGGATCATATATCTCTGTCTCCTCATCTACCCTGATTTTAACAATGTTATTTTGTGCACTTCTCTCCTTAACCGAGTTATGAAAGAATCGGGTATTGTGATCGTTGAGAGTTAACCATTTGCCTCTCGATTGTTGTTTCTTAATAGAATCTTCAACCGTCATCTTGGTAACAAAATCATGTACTGCCCTCCTTTCCGTACAACGCAAACTCAGATTCATGGGATCGACGAAAAGCTGAATTTGACACTCATGCATAGCTTTTCTAGCCTCTTCAACCTGGTTATTTAAATTAGAGACACGCATATATTTCCATTGTATGATTCTGTTCTTTACCACCTTGAGTTTCGAAACTGATTGGTGCATAGGGATCCCTTCCACATCGTTCAACCATTCCGTAGTTACCATCTCTATAAAGTTTGGTTCCTTTAGCCAGCAGTTATAAAATTTAAAAGGATGTCTACCCAATCTCTGAACAACCTCAAGAGAGACTATCATCGGAGTATACTCAGATAAACCTGGTGGTAAGAAATCAACCTTAATACCTAGAAAAAGATCTAATAGGAGATATTCATAAGACATCTAGCCAATTTAGAAATAATATTCATGGCTCCTTCTCTAGAGTTTGTCCAAGTATAACGGTTCTCGATACAGGGACAATCAAAGAGTTGAGCATTTTGCGTCCAAGTAGAATCCTGATTCATGATTACTTTTCCTAAATTGATCGCAAACATAGCCACACATATTACATAATTTTTCGGTGAAATATCCAGCCTGTTTATACAACATCCTCGTTTTGTTCCTGAGATGTCACGTTTCGGGTTCTACACTGCCTGAAAGGAACATTTGATCATGACATTCACTTTTATTCTTGTCATTCTCTAAAGATTGTAAGGTTCATTAACTCAGAATGGGTAGTTGCCCGACATTCGTCATGCTACCATTGGATATCATTATGCTATTGGTACTATTTTGTTGTCTTGGCGTTTCAGGAAGTAACATAATGTTTAGGTAATGTGCTTCAATGTAATGAAAAAGAAGTCCTGGTGGATTAAGGTAAAAATAAAAATAAGAACATAAAAAGTTAAAGATGCTTTTGGTTTTTTTTTTTTTAAATAAATCATTAGATATGTAAAACAAAAACTAAATAATACGCGTTGCCGACCTGGATAAGGCAACCCCATCCAATTTCCCCATGAGGATTTGTGGTATTTCATTAAAAACAAAGTAAAGTTAATTATTTTGAAGATTGTTTTAGATTTGATGTTAAGTGAGTTAACTTAATTTAGATTACTTTAAAAGTAATAATTTTAAAATATTTATTGAAAAAACATGAATGTTTATTTTAAAACATACATTTTTTTATCAAAAAACTTAATTTTTTAAAGTTAAACCAGAATTTTTATTCATATGTAAGAATTCAATCCAATACAGTTTACATGGTTTTGAGTCTTCAACTCCTTTGTGTACAAAATGGGACGTACAAAAATAAATTACATCCTCAGACTTACAAAAGTAAATTACAAACATGAAGCTTAAAGGAGCACAATATTACAATAATAAAAAGAAAATACCCTAAGGTCACAAAATAAAGAGAAATGAAGATCATAAATGAGAGGACCCTAAAGTTCATAAACTTTATTATACCTATATACATCTAAATGCCGAACTTAGCAATTCTTGTGAATAAAGAGTAGAGTTAACTTTTCGAACTGATCTTGTTTCGAGAAAGATACTAATTGCATTTATTTTTCACTTGCACCTTCATGATGGTGGTCATCTATTCTAGTGACAGTCTTGTCTTCAACATTGTGACGATAGAAGGTTTTTACATCCTCTACAACTTTTCGAATTAGTTCTTTGTACACTCCAAAATTTGCAAATTCAAACTTGATCAAACTTGATAGTTTGATTTCATAATTTTCTAACCAAAGTTACAATTGAAAATTTGCACTTCTAAAGATTCTATTTCCATAGATATACTTTGAAGGTATGGTTTAGCAATAAAGATTCTTAGACCTTCTCTCATCTCTTTAAGTCAAAACTAGAAAGGAAAGATCAATTAATTCTACTGAGAACTAACTCCATTTCTTTTTTTCTATTTCCATAGATATACTTTGACATTGTTACTGTTCTTATTCGTTTATAATAACGTTTAACTCATTTAAGAGATATATAATAAAATTTTTGGGTCTATGGCCCGAAAAACAACCCCTAATAACACTTTTAATCCTCTCTAATCCCATAAAGGGTATAAAAACCAAAATATTAATACAAATAGATATCTAGTCCATTTGGGTCCATCTAGAGAGAAAACACAAATCCCTAGAATATCAAACAATTTATATACCTAAACTAACCTTCCATATATATAAGATCACATCTAAGCTCAAATCAACCAAAATTCGTTTCCCTTTTTTATCTCCATGTTTCTCTCTCCAATTACCGGCTCTAAAGGAAGAAAGAAATCGTGATCTTCCTCAAATTTGTAATCGAAACCTTCTTGTCTTATCTTTCTCTCTCTCTACATCTTAGGTTGTGTTTGATAGTAATTTGGGGAAAGGAAAAAAAATAGGGTAAATTTTACTTGGAGAAACTTTTTCCCGAGAATCAGTTTCTTCATAAATATTTTCATATTTTTCACCGTTTGGTTCGCCAAGAGAATATGTTTTTTTAAAATACCGAACTCAATTTACCAATTGCTAAATGAAGTTTTTGTTATGGTGTTTTAAGACCAAAAACTCATGTTAGAAAATTCATGAATGATCAGATTTAAACATAAACAAACTTAAACAGACAAAATGTTCCAAAATCCCAGAAGAGTGATAGGAGTTGTAATTAGGTTTTCAAAACAAGGGATTTTTTAGCTGTTTAATGGAAGATGGAATTGAATTTCTGAAATGATTGAGAACCAGGAGGTCGATTTTGTTCCTTTCAGTTGCATGTGAGAGTTTCGAAGTAGAGCTGGTTCGGTGTCGGAAGTTCATCGGAAAACGTTAAAGGTCCGTCCTATCAGCTTTAGTTAGCCCTAATTTTATTAAGGAATGGACAACACTAGCATGTTCTTGACCTTCAATCATATTGTTGCTCACTTTTACAATTACACCCTAATTTAGTCTCTTTGATTAATATGATCAATTCTTGTAGATTTGATAACAAAATGAAAAACAAAAACAACAATCAATCAAATTCTGCAACTACAGAACAAATTACTACTACTACTTGTACTACCACACCATTATCACAACAACCCAAACCCCTTCTCTCCCTTTAACTTTCTTTCCAGACTATAGGAAAAGTAAAATTAGAGGTATTCTGAAACTAATTGTTTGCTATCACTAATGGCAAAAGAAGGAAACCATAAAGAAGACTTTATAAATTTGATTAGTTTGAGTTATACATCTGATTTAGATTTGTTTTTAGAGACAAAAGAAAGAGAGAGGGAGTTGGAAGATGAAGCTTTTAACTTTCTTTCTCTATAGTGAGATGACTGAGAAAAGAGGGGAGAGAGTGGGATAAACATCCGCAAGATAGAGAGAGAAAGAGTGCACAGTAAAGACATTTTTTTTCACCAATTGAGAAAGTTTTGCTCGGGTTAACAAATTCCCCATATTTTGGTTAAAATGGGGAAAAAAAAGTCACGTGACTCCAAATGCTTTTTTCCCTCAAAAGCCTACCAAACACAAAGAAACTATAAAAATTTGAGAAAAAGTTCCTATTTTCTATGAAAAATCCCCTACCAAACACAACCTTAATCTTCTGAAATTATCCTCCATTAAAACAGAAACCTGAGTTTCTTAATCAGGTAAAACACAAACCAATTTTTATGTTTTCTGATTATGTTTCGATTGAAAATCTTCCATTAACTTGTTTCATGATCATTAGAGTTATTCAAAATCATCATCTTAATTGTTAATCAGGTAAACAATTTTCTTATTTGATGATTCTCTTTCAAATCGAGAAAGTTATTATTGTCTTTCTCTCTCTAAAGATTTTGTTAATAATCACGATCTTAATGAGATTAATACTTCATATATAAATCTTACAAACCGAGTTTACTTATTGTTTGCAATCAATCGTCATATCAATTATCAATAGATTTGTAGTTTATGCAAAGTATGATATTCAAATTTTCTTCAGATCTGGTTTTTTTCCGTACAGATTGATGAAACGTGATTTTTTTCGTACGGTTACTCATAACAGAATTAACATTATATATACTTTAGAATAAATTACCATAATGTAACGTAAATTATATAAACTTCTCCCCTACGATGTTTATCAAATTGAGAACATGATATATGTCCTCGTCCTGCAATATACTTTTTCACGAATAACATTAACATTATATTATTTTGTATAAATCATACGTAATTTATGGAACATTATGTATGATTTAATATCAAAACAGTTCTCGTTTCATTATTAGAACATCTTTGATTTACATATGTAAATCCTGTGTACTTTTCTGTAAAGTACATGTAATTTATTCAAATGTTCATATAATTTACTGTAAATAATATACTTGTAAATATAATTTATTTGCATTAATCTATCTCACTTTGTTATCACAGATGGAGTTCCAGGAAGAATCATCAAATCAAAATAATGAAATCAAACTGAAATCAGATGGTTGGGATAAGATATTTACAGAACCAGGACAATTATTTCTAGGGGGTGCAAAAGCTTTTCGATATGCTCTTAGGCGATATGCTCTTATGTGAAGACTTATCAGGAACATATAATGCCCGTGGCAAATTATGATGAGCCACGAACATTTGATGAAGGGTCAAAAACACTTCCACCGTTGATTCGTCAAAGACCTGGTAGGCCAAGAACAGTACGGAGCGAGAGCTCATGCAACATTCCGAGGAAATTGAGGATATGTGGTAGGTGTAAGCAACCTGCCTACCACAATCGGGCCACATGTAGGGTTAATATTTGATTTTATTTCTCCCGTTACCGTATCTACAATGTAATTCATGTTTAGAATTAGGCACGTCATAGTTATTAGTCAATTTTTTGCTATTATCATTTGTTATTTATCATAAATTACCAAATACTGTTGCAAACCATGAATAGTTATGTGTAAATTATACATACTTTACACAACATGATGTTTTATACCAGAAATTATATATCATTTAAATGACAAATTAAACATTTATAGTTCCTGAACATATTTAATTCTGTTATAAAATAGCAAACATTCAAACACTCCACTATTGCTTTTCTTTTTTGTGGACTCTTTCTAACAGGAGTATTATCTTTCGCAACTTTTGGTGTCGTTTTTGTTTTAGGTGCCATAGAACTCTCCTACAAGAAAATTTTCAAAATGTTTATATACTTTCAGAACCCAAAAAGCATTTCTAATAATAAATTATATTTATACAACATAAGCAACAAAATCAGTAACAATATGAAACTAAACTATGAAATAACAAATCAAAACCCCTAAAACACACAAAATGTTCACTAAATTAACAAAATATCAAAACCAAACCCTAATCCCCAAAAAGAATGTATCATAAAAAACGAATCATAAATTATAGTTTTTCACAAAAAAGTTTCGATACTTTATCAAACAGATCTCAACAAAATTGATTTTGACGAAGCTTTGAACATAAAAAAACTGTATCACAACATAAAATGCCCTAAAAAATAACCCAAAATCTCACCATACTGTTGAAACAAACTTCTTAATGATGAAAAATAAACATGCAAGCTCATTTTTATATAGTTTTCACCTGAAAGTGATGATGGTTCAAAACCAAAACGATTCGTTAAATCTTTTCGTTTTAATGGCTTTGGTATCTATTCACCTGAATCGGAAGCTTGAAAGATTATGAAGGTTGAAGATTAAAGTCTGTATCTTACCTTCTGGTAGATGGCGGTTCAGATTTCTCGTTAGGGTTTAGGTTAGTTTCGATTTGGGAAATTTCTGATCTTTGCCAAAAGAGTAAAGATGTAGAGAGAGAAAATCGTGAAAGAGATTTTGTTTTGAAAGGAAATAGCCCAAAAATCACGGTAATTTTAACCGTTACATTCGCTCGGCCCCACAAATTACAAATCCCGCTCAAATAGAAAAAGGGACACAACAGGGAATTAAATAGATATGGTCAGGTTTTTTTTGACCAATTTGTAAAAGGATTAAATATCCATGATTTACCTAGATTGGACCAAAAACCTTTTTTCAATTTTTTTTTGTCCTATATACCCACCGACCCTATATAATATAAGTAAATTTTACTATCTCTACATCACAATGATAAGAAACTTACAATGTTATCAAGGGCGGTTCGTGAATCTAAAATCATTACGATTTTGAAAATCTTGATGAAATTTAGTAGTGTGAATTCTCAAAATACTTTGAAATTTGATAATAACTTGAGCTTTCACAATGTCACAGTATTGTGACACTTTTCCCATTATTCTTTTTTATTACATTCTTAGTTGATCTCTTCTTTGTTTTTGTCATTATATGTTTTCTTGGTCTAGTTATGTAAAAAAGAATTTTCAATAAAAAGATAAACCTTTATAAAAAATAGAAACCAGAAACTTTATTAAAAGTCATTAATCTTTATTAAAAAATATACATCATTATTAAAAAACATCTTAGAAACACCAGAAGTTACAATGTTGGTTAAGTTTTAATATTACTTAGTTTTTATTTACTAAGTACAAGTTGATACCCTATCATAAAAGTTAGTACTAACATAGGGTTAAGCTGATACCATATTATTATTTCAATAAAGGCTATTTCTTAAATTTATAATTTAAAAAGTAAAAAAAAAAAAAAAAACTTTATAATATAAATCTTTATTAAAAATACAGAAGTCTTTATTAGTAAATGCAAATCTTGAATAAAAAAAATACTTTAAAAACGTAGGATGTGACAAGGTTAGCGAAGTATTACTTATTCTTTTATCCACTACCTACATAAAGTTATAATACCCTATCATTATATAATTAAAGAATGCTTTTTAAAATTAATAATTTTGAAATCACTATTAAAAAGAAATTTCACAAGAAAAACCCAAAATCTGGGCCCAAATAGGGAAAACAAAGGCCACCGCTTTGGGGCATAAAGAAAAATCTATGCGGAATAAAGAATTAGTCAATCAAGATTTTCTCATATGACATATTTATTGTTTACCCCAAAAATTCACTTGATTGAATGTTGCACCCTTAATCTTCATCTTCACCACCATAATTTCCAACTACCACTGCCATCTCCGACCATCACCATGACCACCGACTACCCCTACCATCTCTTCTCTCTCCTCTTCATCTTTCCCTCCCTCGCATGTCATACTATATCTCATGTTCTACTCCTCTTTCTCTCTCACTGTTATAGCCTTTCCTCATTGATTTCTCTCTCTAAAACTATTTTTCTCTTTATGTCTTCCTCTTCTCTTTTTACTGTGAAGATATGTCCTCTTTGATTTTGTCGTACAAAAGGTTTCCTCCTAGATGGTTGAAGATTTCCTCCCTAGATGTAATATAATACTCTTAAACCTTATCCTAACAATTATTTGCAGTCATTTGGTAGTGTAATGCGATGATACGAAACCCTAAAATGGGTTATTTTGTTTGCATCTCTTAGGTTGAGGGAAGCATCAAGAAATGTGCCAAAAAAGGGGGTTCAACTCCATCTCTGCAAATTGGAGTTGTTCATTGTGATTCTCATGCATTCTTCGGCAAAGGAGCGTTACTGGTAGTAAGATATTGACTATCCTGAAGGCACATGGTTACTTAATTATGATATGTGAAATTCATTATTTGGTGATGAATTAGGGTTTGCACGAGAGAGAGAGAGAGATTAGGGGGCAAAAATTAAATAAAATCAATTTGTGGACTCAACATGATTATGCCCCATTGCTCAAATCTAGTTGACCGAAGTCTTTATGCCCCATAGGCTTTTCTTTATTCCCCAAAGTCACGGAGAAAAAAACCACCCGGAAAAATTAATTAAAAAAAACTAATTTCTTAAACACTTTGTTAACTGTTGACAACATATATATGATTATGTTGTTAACAAGACAGTCTTACTTTTTCGTACTCTCCTTTTTGCTCTTCTATGTGGACAAGATAGATAAATATGTTGTTATAAACTGTTGAGAACACATATAATTGTGTTGTTATAAACTGTCGACAAGATATGTATTCTTGACTTGTTATAAAATGTTGACAACATATATAATTGCTTTGACTTGTTATAAAATATATAATGCATTAGCCAAAATATTATTTGTCCATTACTGGGTTTGTTAAATACGAAGGAAAAAAAGTTAGTGAAAATAAACAACCACTTATACTTATTGGTGGAAAATTGATTAAGCTTCAAAGGCTCTGGAGCGGCGAAATCTGTTACATTCCGGCCTTGACGCCCAAAAACGGTTATTGTCGATCAATAACTACTTTTGCAGGTGGCCCATTAAGTTATTTGGTCTTCTGGACACTCAAGATTGGTCTTTAGGATCTGTCTTTTATTCAAGCATCTTTCTATGGCAAACACAAGCAATACTATGGGTTATGATAATGCCTCATTTCTAGCACAATTAGCTACTCTAACCACAAATTAATCGGAAACAAAAGTCATCCAGGGAACGGCGGAGGAGGTCGAATCATTTGATTATAAACACCACTGTGTAATCAAAGTGCTTTCATATAAGACATTCACGATTGATCTACTTCACTGGAAATTAAAAGGAGCCTGGAACCTACCTTTTACCTATGAACTGAGTGATATTATCACCAATATCTTCCTAGCCAGACTTGGAACAACATGAGAGGTAGATATGGTCGTGGGCAGAGCTCCATGGATTATAAGAGAAGACATCTTCTTGGTGGAGAAGTTCACACAGGACAAAGCGCCGGTGTAACATCATTTCAACAAGGCCTCGTTCACTGTGCAATTTCATGATCTTCCCTACAACCTTGGAGAGATTCCTTAAACATGAGTGTTCCACTCATTTTATGTAAGGAATGTAAAACTTTGATACCGCCAAACTCCGTGGCGTAAAAAGAGGTTGTTGTGAGGGTAGGCAATCGCGAGTCAAGAAGTCAGCGGAACTGGGTCGTTGACCGGACGTCGAACCTCCACCTGTTAATAATTTTGCGGGCAACGACGACGTCTTTGGGCTCAACTTGTCACAAAAGAGACAGGAACACACGTGACCGTAAGATCTTAGGGGACACCGGGATGGTGCTGGCCTAAGGGGGCTCCGATGCTCAAGTCAGTAAGCTTGCAAGAGAAGTAAAATGTACGTGAACGATATCCTCGGAAATATTACCGTTGGTTGGTGTCGGAGTTTAGGCACAACTCGAAGAGTGACCGGAGCTCGCTTTCTACGGATTGACTGACTTATTGGAGAGAGGGTATGTCAAAGTACTCGTGGATGAGACAACCCTGTTGAGATAAAGTGGTTCGCTTACTTCAGAGGGAAAGACGGGTCGTCTTCCTTTGATGAGTATTCCTAGGAGAGATAAAGATAGGTCGTCCTCCTTTGATTGTAAGTCAACCTCCTTTGATGAGTAGTCGCAGGAGAGATAAAGATAGGTCGTCCTCCTTGGATTGTAAGTCGACCTCCTTTGATGAGTAATCGTAGGAGAGATAAAGACAGGTCGCCCTCCTTTGATTGTAAGTCGATCTTCTTTGATGAGTAGTCGTCTGGAGAGAGAAATATGTGTCAACCTCCTTCTGATCAGTTGTATGTGGTTCAATAGATATTTGATTAGTCGATCCCAGGGAAGGAATAAGACGATGGTGGTGGTGGAATTGTCGTAGACGACTGATTGGTCCCTCTGTATGAGAGAAAATGAAGGGTAGTCTGACCGTCCTTCCTTGGTTGTCAGGTCGTTGAGACAGAGAAATATCACTCGTCTTCCGTAAGTAAGTGATCATTTAGGAGAGAGAAGGATCGCTCGTTCTTCCTTAAACAGGTGATTGTTTAGGAGAGAGAAGGATCACTCGTCTTCCTTGAGCAGGTGTTAGTCGACTGCTAGTGGTTTGGATGATCGATGTGAGAGAGAAAATAGGTGGTTAGCCGATTACAAATGAACTTAGGCGTCGGTTCTTGTTATCCGGAGTTCCATGCCTTAATCGATTACCAATTGACCTTTATATAGAGTTTTGTGGTCAACTGTCCATTTTGGTCAACCGTCACCTGGTGGTGAACTGTTGCCTTGACTACGGTAATGCACGAAGTTATTACCATGAATGGGGATATCGTAACTCCCATCCAACGGATATATTCGAGATATTGTCATCTTGAATGACGGTAACGCCTCCCAACTGGTACACGAAGAGAGGTCAGCTGAGGAGGATAGGACGGACCTCTTTTATCCAGAGCTGGATGTACTTCCGTATTTTGGTCTGCTGAGGGAGTGAGGACGGACCTCTTTATCCAGAGCTGGAAATACTTATGTATTTCAGCTGGGTAAGGGCGGACCTCTCCTCTGGGGCTGGAAGCGCTCCTTTGCTATGGCGTTGCTTCGGGGTGTCTAAAGATAAATGGGTCGGGCCCATTAGCCATTAGTTCATGGGCTTCGTCATCGAGTGAGCCTGTTAATCGTGAATTTCTTGGGGCACTCCTAGAGACGTATTTTGGCCCATACAATTTGTCCCCCACTCTCTAAGTTGACGGAGTGCGGAGGCTTAGAGAGTAGTTCGAAGTTATATGGCCAATTCGTAGTTTGATTTCGCTGCATTTGTAGCCGAGTTCGTGTCCCATGGGGACTTGTCCGCAAGTGGTGTCGCGCATATCGAGTCAATTTGGGTTGCTCTAAAGAAGGATAAGCTCTGAGGGAGGACGGTAATTCGACAGCCACCCCTCTGCCGGGAAACACTAGAGTCCAAAAAACCGAAAAACTTCTAATGTCCCACGCTGGATCATTATCACGGTCTAGAAGACCCAAGGTTATTCATCAACAACTACGTTGCGATGATGAGCTTATGCACAACTAACCGAAACATATGGTGCGTGGTCTTCGCCACTATCTTGAAAGGACCAGCTCAGGCATGGTACCAAGCGCTAGCCCCGGGATCGATCAAGTCTTTTGATCAGCTCGCCCAGGACTTTTGCGAAGCCTTCCGGGAAGCACCACCATCAAAAGAGGAATGGAAGAGCTGTTCAATGTGGTATAAGGGAAAAGCGAGACTCTGGCAAGCTACTAGCAGAGATTTCGCAACCTTATGGTACAGGTCCCCGACCTACAGAGAGGCCTCAGACAGGACCACATAATTAGAGATATCTCGGGGAGGAAACCAGACACCCTCGCAGAACTGATAGAGAGGCTGCAACACTTTATTAGAAGAAAGGAAAATTATCTACGAATGAAGGAAGTGGCCAACGTCCCATACGAGAGTGAACCTCCCCGAAAGAAGGAACTGGACGAAACCAGGCCGCTTAGGGATCGAGAGCGAGGCAAGAGGCCCAGACCTGACTTCGCCACCTAATCCCCACTGATGAAAGAGAGGGAGAAAATCTTGCAGGTGTTGATAGCAAAAGGCAAGGATGAGTTACCCAAACCCAATGATGAGAGAGAGGAGTTCGGGCCCAGAGACATGACTGCCTGCTGTGCCTTCCACAGAGGCTACAACCACAAGACCGACAATCACCGGCACCTCAAAAATCTTATCGAAGAAATGGTAAGAAAGGGTGAAATGGACAAATACATCCACAAAGAACAGCGACCTTACGAGCACCGGAACAAGAGGCCAATAAACAGGGTAGGAATCGGATCGGAACCAGAAACTAAAGAGCAGGGTCTGACCTTTAAGAAAGCAAACAAGGGCTTGGAGGAACCCACCGGAGTAATGGGAAATATCAATACCATAGCAGGAAGACCAACCCTCGGCGGAGCAACCAAGGGAAAACAACGTAGATATGCCAACGAGGCAAGGAACCCGCCAGTTCTGCTAATCAAACCTACTATGGAAACACCACCCTTCATTTTTATTAATGATGATCTAGTCGGGGTAATAACTCTGCACGCGAATCCGTTGGTAATAACAGCTGTCGTAACAGGAAGCTCGACGGAAGTCATGAGTCGGACATGCTTCCAAAAACTCGGGGTAAGTCAGCACCACCTCAAATCTTATAAGTCCTACTTGACAGGGTTCGATGACAACCAGGTCCAGGTCGAAACAGACGGAATAGCAACCCTGCCCATACTAATCGACGAAGGAGAATCAGAGAAAGCGATAATGCTAAACTTTGCCATTATCGACAAGATGTACGCCTATAACATCATACTAGGCAGGAACTTCCTGAGGGAGTCAGGAGCAATAGTTTCCATGAACCACCTCGTGATGAAATTCCCAATTCCGAGAACGAATCTCATAGGGACGGTCAGAGGAGACCAAAAGGTAGCCAGGGAACGCTACCTCATTTCCGCGCAGGGCTGCGAGGAAGAAGCGATCAATCCGATCACTGTTGGAGGAGACGAAGTGTTCTACGGTGAACCCACAGCGGACATGTAGAGCTAAGAGAACCAGGTCATCACTACCTCTAATCTATTTCCTTTTTTAAATAAATCCATTAGGCAAAAGAAGTAGCGCAACTAGCTACATACTTTATCTAATAAAATAAAATATTTTAGCAAAAGATGCTATAAAAGGAGGAGTCCTAGTTAAACTCGCTCTGACTGAAGGTAGCCCTGATAGCGAAAGCTACGACCCGGGGACCCAAAAGGTAGCCTTGGTAGCAAAAGCAGCGACCAAGGGCCCTAATTTAGACAGCCCTGCTAGCGAAAGCCACGACTAGGGACAGGACAACCTCGATAGCTATGGCAACGACCGAGGTCCGTAAGGAGCAGTCCTAGTTAAACTGAAACTTTACTTGAGTAAAACTGACCCTTCACCAGGGTCCTAAGGAGAAGTACTAGTCAAACTGATCGGCTCAAGTCGGCAAAAAAGGTAGCTCCGGTAGCCACGACTGCGACCCGAGGCCTCGCAAGGAGAAGTCTTAGTTAAACTTAAAATCTTTACTCGAGTAAAACGTGGTCCCCACTGAGGATCCCAAGGAGAAGTCCTAGTTAAACTACAGCCCTAGCGAAGGTGACCGGGGGAAAAGGAGAAGTCCTTGCGAAGCTTGTCAGGTAAAAGCAGACAAAACAGCTCTGGTAGCCCAAGCTACAACCAGAGGTACGGGAGGAGTCCCGGCGAAAACTAGTTGTGCTCAAGCCAACGGAACCAGCCCTGGTAGCGAAAGCAACGACCGGGGGTCTAAGAAGAAGTCCTAGTTAAACTAGTCGAGCTCAAGCCGACGAAACCAGCCCCGGTAGTGAAAGCAACGACCAGGGGTCTAAGGAGAAGTCCTAGCTAAGCTAGTTGTGCGCAAGCCAACGAAACCAGCCCTGGTAGTGAAAGCAACGACCAGGGGTCTAAGGAGAAGTCCTAGCTAAACTAGTTGAGCTCAAGCCAACAAAACCAGCCCTGGTAGCGAAAGCAACGACCAAGGGTCCAAGGAGAAATTCTAGCTAAACGGTTCAAAATCAAATTAATAAAAGACAACCCTGGGAGCAATAGCCATGATTAGGGGCAAAAGTAGGCTCGAAAATCGTCATGATTTACAGAGCCACGCTAATTTGGGTTCTATTTTGCAGGAGGAAATAGTAAGATTAGAGCATGATAGATTAAACCTAACTCTCTTTAAATTTTGCAGAAGCGATCATTCGGAGCATGCGTAGTAAGTTTAGGAATGCATTAGTAAGATCAGGGTTTCAGATAAATAACCATTCCACATTTAAGTATTTGCAGGAAAAAGAAAACAAAGTCAAAAAAAGAAAACATCAAGAAACGCCCATCATCAACTATTTACAGGTTAGACGAAGAAGATGAAACATGAGAGGATGCAGACAGAGAGATTACATCAGAAGGAATTAGTTCTATGGAAGTTCGTATGATCGCTGCTTCGAGACTACCGTCCAACAAACGAACTAAGTATCCCATTATCTCAAAAGTCACTCGTCGGCCGTCATCCAACACCCCTCTCTGGGAGAGTTGCAAGGGACAGAAAGGTTCGCCAAACAGAATCGCTTCTAAATTCTCAAAAACGGACAAGCCGATAAACCGAAATACCCTGATCGGACCTTCACCTTGAACATCTATGTGATAATGGCGAACGTAAAAACTTTCAACAAGAAGCGTCAAACGAAAACTAATCCCAAGGTTATCACAGGGAAGAAGCCCCTCGATGAACAAACTGTCCATGAAGGAAATGGATGGAATTATCCACCCATTCGAGTCATATTTATAGGTCTAGGTCAGGGGAAAACGGAACGAACGGACGGATCGGTCAGGAAAAATGAACCGAACAGTCAGTATTGAAGATAAATCATCGCTCCTTCGTAAGAGGGCGTTCAATATCCGAAAAATAATAAACAGTAAGGGGAGAGCTCTAACAGGTGACTTTATTCAATTACTCAGCTAAACTTATTACAGAAGAAATTGCAACTTGAATACATCAAGAAGGGTATAAACTACTCAGATTTATTACGGAAGAAATTGCAAAGAACATACAAAACCCTTGAAAAAGAAGTCGAGGGCTAGGAAAAAAACCAAAAACATGAGCGACTATAGAAGAGCCGTCAAAGAGTTTGAGAGAAGAAAAGTGGAAAGGCTGGCAGGAACCACCATTCAGAGATGCAGTCAAGACAAGAAGACCACCAAGGACAAACGAACCCTCTTGCCGCCATCACCTTGTCCTGAGCACCTAAGCTGGAGGCAGTACTGGCAATCCTAAGCCTCTTTCAGGTTCAAACAAAACGGTTCGCGAGGTTACCACGACCATTATGAAGGAATCCATTTTTTTACCACGGTCATTATGAAGAAACACTCCTCAAGCAGGCGATCTTGTATAAACTCAAACAGAGGCCCCATCTCGGATCTTTGGCAGAAACAGAAAAAATCAGAAGACAACGTCAGAAGAAGGCCTCTCTTAAATTCCCTCGCAAACTTTTGGTGATAAGGGATTAAAGAACCAAAGGGAGTTATTTATAGTGGAAGAAGATAACCAAGACACCTCTTGGAAACAGATAAGGGGTCATTAAAGACAAATACCAAACACACCTTGGAAACACTCAAAGGAGTAATTACCGAGAGACACGACGGCCCGACGGCCCGAGGGCAGCGGACTCGATTGTAACATTCCCTCGCAAACTTTCCTGTAGTTGTTTCACCTCTTACTCTTTCTGTGACTAGTCAGCCTTTAGCTGCTCGATTTAGGCAATGAGTACAACCAGATTAGGAAGCCTGGTCTGAGACCCTTGAGGGGTGTGTTTGTTTGAAGACATAGTTGCCTGAAAGGCTGAGAAAAAGGTTAGTTTTGAGATTGAGAGAGAGATTTCGGTTTATTTAATTGATGATATTGGCCGAGAGATGCACTCCTTCTAGCGCGAAATGCTGATGTCAAAAATGGCCTTCCGTTATATCAGCATGAAACGGGGACTTGATGCATGACAACGTCCGTTATGATCGAATATTCATTTAAGTGGATTGTGATTCCTTTCGCCTAGTCCTCGCTCCAGCTCTGGTTCCTTGCACCTGGTCCTGCTCTTGCTCCTTGCTCCAGCTCCTTGATTCCTGGGGGGAAAACCTGCAAAGGGTTCGAAAATAACTCAGACGCTCAAGACAGTCAGGGTGTTATTTGCAATAAAAGATTTAATATTGATTGAACCTTTTGGGGCGAGTTAGGGTAACTCTGTGTAAAGTGCTTGTGTTCAGCTTGTCTTGTGGAAGACGATGGGGAGCCCTTTTATAGGCTGAAGTAGACCGACTGTGATTAGACGGCCTAGATGAGGCGGATGTGATCCACCGGTTACGGAAGTGTCCCACTGTTCATTGTTAGGGTTTCCCTAGTAGTTATCTAGGATAAATAGAAGTTCCGAAGTTCAAAGATCCTTGGTAGATATCCTGCCGAGGTGATAGATCTTCTAGGAGTTATTTCCTCCTTTGAGACTCTTGAAGTCCAAGCTTGCTAAAACACTTAAGATCTTTAACCGACTGAGATCTTTTAAGGAGATTCCGGGATTAAGTCGATAAGCTGTTGGCGAGTTTCTGCCTCCCCAGTTTAGGGTGTGAGGCATCTGCCTAACTTATGTGGACCCCCTCATTCCTTTGGAGATTCCAGAGCTGGCCTGTTTGTAGCAGGGGGGCGAAACAGGATGATACCTCTAGCTGACCTCCCAGTTAGGGGTGTAGGTAGCGAAGTGTTGAGGGTTTAGCTGTTCTGTTTGCCTTAAGCCGCGTTGACTCGTTAGACTTCAAGTCCGTTCTTGACTCTTTGACGTCACTTAACGTCTGGACAACTTATGCATTTAAAACTAAAGGAAGTTGCTTTCGTTCAATTCCTTCTTAAGAATTCCAAAGGTTAGAAAACTTATGCATTTAAAACTAAAGGAAGTTGCTTTCGTTTAAACTCGTTATTGTTTTTCATAAAATTTAGTTTTTCCACATTATTCAACATAAAAACCGTCTTTGATTGGATAACGTGATTCCAAGATCTCATTTCTTCGGAATTAAGTGTACTAAGGCCCTGTCCTCAACCCCGTTTTGGGCCTTCGGGTGGTCTGGAACGATTTCGGTAAGATTTGGGTGGAACAGGGAGAAAATAGGACTTTATCGGAAAAACTCTCACTTGGGTCAAGGCCTGAAAGATCTTGGCCCGCGGTCCTAGCCGAACTCAGAATGGTCCGGGACAAGCCTTAGTCAAGGCCCAAGACTCTAAGGTCAACTCCCAATTGGTTTGCCCGGGCCAATGGCCTAGGTTTTGCATAGGTTCGTTCCAAGCATGGTTCGACTCAAGGCCAAAAGTTAGGGCCGTGCCTAAGCACGGTTTGACCGAGACAAGACGCGTCCAGGCATAAGCTAGACGCATCTGAGTCGCGGTCTTGGGCTTGGACGCGTGCTGGCCCTAGCCCTAGGACAGGAAGCTAGCCTATGGTCCAGACGTGTCTGGGCAAGGGGCGAGCCTATCTAGACGTCTAGGGCCAAGGCCGAGACGCCCTAGGCCGTCCCAGACGCGTCTGGCCCATGTACGAGGACCTAGGCCATCTCAGTCTAAGACCGAGATGCCTAGAGCATCCCAGGCGCATCTGATGAAGTTCTCATCGTCTCGAACAAGTCCGAGACGAACTCGGGTTACCTGGGGCGCGTCCTAGACGTGTCCTTAACCCGAGACGCATCCAGCTTGGACTTCCAGTCCGAGATGGTCTCGATCTGTTGGTCGAGACGCGCATGCGTCTGGGCAGGACGCATGCTAGACGCGTCCTGGCCAGCAGCTTGTGAAGCTTCTAAAAGTTGATGTTTCCAATTTTTTTTTTCTTTTGCTATACAAATAGTTGTTGTTCCATACTATGTATTACACTTATAAATTCCTAAATCTTGATTTTCAAACAACTTCCAAAATCAATGAAAATCAACTCTTTTGAAAAACTTTCAAAAACCGAAATCAATCAAAATCAAATCTTTTGAAAACTCTTTTCAATCATCAACTTTGAAAACAATTTTAATAACTTTAAATCACATTCAAACTAAACAAATTAATGCCTAAAACACTTTTAGACATAACTATCTATCTAAACAAGCATTGATTGGTCTGAAACTCAGCTACAATTAGCTACGTCGAAGAGGCTCTGACGCCACTGTTGAGTTATGTGGTCCCCTAATGTTTGTAGCGGAATCTCAGACATCTAATATGTCTAACACTAGTATCTCCAGGATCTCATGCATAAGCTAATGATGAATTAAGAAGTTAGAAATTACCTTAATCGCTAGTTTTCCCTCGAACCTTTCCAATCGCTTTTAAGAAGATCAAAAGCTCCAATTGTAGCTCCTCTACTTGGGACACCGAACAATCACCTTGATCTCCCACCTTGTTGTTAGCTAGAACTCCAATGGTGGTTAGATGGAAGAACACTTCTTCTTTGACTAGATAGATAGTTAGGAATTATCTATCTTTCTTTCTCTACTTGATGTTGTAGAGATTGAAAGCTTCTTGAGAAAATCCACACCTTATTCAAGTTTCAAGAGACATTATATAAACCCCCTTATTAGGTTTCCCAAAAAGCCCTAAGAAACCCATGAAAATAGCAAATAGTTGTTATTTTCTAGTTTCCTCAATGTGGCCGACCACATCATGCCACATCATCCTTTTGGTACCCGGTCCAAATTCCCCTTCTTTGGGCCTTTTTTTACTAACATTGCCTAAACTTCTTTTAGGCCTTTAGGACATATCTAGGGGCTTACCCATCCATATATGTCTCATCCCTTTAGTCATATCTTCCGATCAAGTTGACACTCTTTGTGTAACCCATTGTAGGATTCGAACGAAGTTAGCCGCGTATGGTTTTGCGATTCAACGATTGTAATTGGTTCATAGCTAAACACTATGATCCCTAAATCAGTTGGACTTGATGATCTTCTTCATCAATTGTCCTATCTGACAAATTGCTCGCACTGCATCTTTGGTCAAAGGACATCTCCTTCAACCACTACCTCAGCCAAACATGAGAGTCATACTAAGGGCATTGGTATATAGCGCATTGGAGAATGACTTTAATTAGTTTTGTTTTATAGATAGTTTATGTAATCAATTACCTTATTCAGTATATAAAATAAATTATTTCGTCATTAAATCATGGTTTAGTATTTAATCGACAGTCCAAATTAATGAAGCATTCCAAGTAGGCTTATCACTTACGTGATCTAGTAAATGAAATCCTACTAAGTGAACTTGGAATTGATTCATTATGACATCCCTAGTCTAGGCCATTGAATGGACAATAATGACCCAAAAAGACTAGCATGTGAGATTGACCGGTGCCGCTGTTTCATGGGCTATAGGAATATGAGTATTCAAGTCAATTACATGGGTGTATGGTATACTGGATAACCAACTACGATAGTTCTTCAAATGATAAAACGTCATGAACTCTCATAGGCAAGATTGGAGAGATTCCTTTAAATATGAGTGCTCCAGTTATCTTATGTAAGGACTGTCAAACTTTGGAACCGCCAAACGCCGCGCTGTAAAAGGAGGTTATAAAGACGGTCACTGAGTGAGGCATGATAGACATGAAACTGAGTGGGAGTACAAGATTGGACTATGTCTTCCTAACTAAGTTAGGATTAGTATCTCTGGCCACTTGAGGAGAAGCAAATGAAAATGCGCGTCTGCGCTCAAATGGATTAATAAGTTAATCATTTGTTTTGACGTACCAGATGAGATGCGAAGTAGCATGGGAATTGAGTATTGCACTTGTTCTAAGTACAAGTGGGAGACTGAAGGATATGCCCTTTCGGTCTGAAGGAGATGTCCTTCCGAAGGAGTGTCCTTCGACCAAGATGGCAATGCGCCTAATTTTTCAGATAGGATAACGAACCTTATCCGGAAGATCATCTAGTCCGGTCAAATTAGGGATCGTAAAGCTTAGCTAGAAGCCAACTACGATCGTCGGATCGCTTCGGTAATTCGTGGATAACATAGACCGGATCCTGCAAAGGGTTACACCACAGAGTGGTGACTTAAGTGTGGCGGGCAGGCCAAACCCATTAAAGGGCTGCCTTAAGCGGCCAAAATAAAGGAGTCCAGATGGGGCTGAACACTCATCTGGAATCCTACTCAAAAAGGGTTTTCTGAGTCTTATCTTTTTTGTGGTCTGAATTGAATCCTTGTTTGAATATGATTCTAACTTAGGATTTTCTATATAAGGACCATTATAGAACAGAAAAGGTGTGAAATTTTCTCTAGAGAAAATCAATCTCTACAACATCAAGTAGAAAGAGATTTTAGAGAAAAATCTAATAATCCTATCTATCTTCCCAAAGAAGAACAGTTCTTCTTCTCAACCTTCAATAAGGTCCTAGCTGACATTAAATAAGAGAGATCAAGTCAACTTGCTCGGGTGTCTCAAGTAGAGGAACTACGATTGAAGCTATCATCTTCGGGATAAAGGCATCGAATGTACTTCAATAGGAAAGTGATTAAGGTAATCTACTAACTTATTCTAGTTCATTTTTAGTTCTTGCATGTGATCCTGTTAGCTAATGTTAAACATGTTAGATGTTTGAGATTCCGCTTACAACACTAGGTGACCCCAAAACCCAGCAACAGGACAAATCAAGTCAAAGCCCTAGTAGTGCAAGCTATGACCAGGCACAAAAACAACGAATACATTCAAAATCAACCCCTGCTTCGACAGACACTACCATGAAATATTATGGAAAGATTACAGGTTGGAGCAAACAAAAAACTAACATTCTTTCGTTGTTTTAGGCACAGGAAAAGAGAATCATTCCTTGTAGTTAGCATAAGTCATGCATTATAACACTAACCCATTAATGCTTTGTTTAAGTGTGAAGTATTACGCAATAAATAAAATTCAAAGAAACCGCATTATCAGGAAGTATTTCTTATTCATTCAATTTATTATTCAATTATCTAATAACTCTTGGTTCTATCTTTTTAGATATGACAACTTAAGATCTTACCCCTTAGCAATATTTTTTGTCACATTCCTTAGTCTCATAGTTAGTTCATTGGCTGGCATCTCTTTAATATTCTAACAACTCCTTTTTTGTGCAGACCTAACTAAACTTCAAAATCTAACCCTTTAACATCTGATATTATTTGTCTAATTAAAGTTTCTTTATAGTTTTAATCGCTTCTACTGACAAACATATGTCTTCTTTGCTTATTTGTTAACATCTTGACCTTTATAGTTTCTTATCCAGAATAGTTTAACAGTGGTTTGTTTTGGTAGTTCAATGGAATAATATATTTGCTAGATGCTCCCATCATTGATCACATTGGAAAATAATATATATATATATATATATATATATATATATATATATATTGTTCTTCATCGTTGTTGAACCCATCGAGTACTGGATCCCAATACAGTCTTTTAAGAACACAAAATCTCAAGCATACATCCTAAGCAGAGAGCTCAGTAAGAAAATACGGGAAGAAAACGACAGAGCAGAAAACCCTGCTCTGCCCTAGTATTGCTTCTTTTAATAGGGAAATGATAGAGTGACTTAGAAATTGGTACTTAGAGGGTGACATATTTCCTCATTTAGAAATAAAAGCGGTCCCCACCGTAGTCAAACTTTGAAAAAACCTTGTCTTTTAGTGATTCCACATCAGCTGGGCATTTCATTCGCTATAACTTTACTTTTATAGTATGTGCTCAACCCATAGACTAAATTAAAGTGTCAATAGATTAACTGAAATTAAACCATAAGTTTGCCTCAAGGCAAAGTGAAGAGAAGGTTTGAAAGAGTCATGCCGATGAGTTCTACTTTAGTCTCGAAGTAATAAAGGGGGGTGTGCAGAGTCAGCCCGACAAAATAAGTCGTGCTTTGCCAGATACCTAAAAAGCCCTGATCCATCTGGAGCCGTAAGCCTGAGTCAGCTCTGCAACCTAAGCCCCGCTCTAGTTTGAGATTTAAAGTGGAGAGGTCAGTAGAACTCTGTTCGATTCCTTAAGCTGTATTCCACTTTAGACATAATCGATCTTAAATAAATATTATTTATCAATATTGTATCAATATATACGACTAACCGCGATAGGAGAATAAATAAAAGGATAACCGGGTTTCACGCACAACCTTGGTTCAAGTATATTTTGAACCTTCAAAATTTATTTAAGTTAATCATGCATCATCTTATGTGAATTATCTACATACCATTATCTGTGAAAATCAAAGGAAAGACAATTAACTTCTTCTACTCTTTAGTTTCCCTACTTTCGACTAAGGAGTGGCGGGACTCGTGATGATCCAAAAAATGGTCATCAGTTGACTGAGGTCAACAAGTCAAGAAAAGACCAAAATCCCAACTAGTCAACCTGTATCAAGTCAACATTGAGGTTGAATCCGAGAAAGGTCTGCCATTCAAGCCCAGAACTGGGGTTGGTACGATTAGCTTAGGTGCCTTAAGTCTTGCCTTGGCTCAAATACAACCAGGTCTGTTATGAGATTTGAGAGAAGACTAGGGGGTCCACGTAAGTGGGGCCGATACATCAACCCCACAACATAGGGTGGTAAAAGCGTGCCTAATGCTTACCGACTTCATCCCGAATCATATCAAAGATCACAGCCGACGAGGATCTTAAATATTTATTAAATTTGGGCTTCAAGAGTCCCTTAAGGAGGAAACTTCTCCTAAAGAATCTACAAATTCAGAAACGTAATTTATCTAGCATCCTTGAACAACGTAACTTCTAAATATCAAATATACAGGATAATCTTAAAGAGGGAAGCCTAGTAACTTCAAACTACAATATATTAGTTTCAATCCAACATGGTGGATCCCAACTACCTCATCATTACCGCCTCTCTACAGGCTGTCAAAGCACCCTATAAAAGGTAATCCAATAGCCTCGAACATGACACAATTACAACGAGCAAACCAACTCTCTCAATCAAATGAGTAAGTCTCCAAGGTTCACTCAATATTCAATATTTTAACTACAAGGGCAATCTGGCTGTCTTGAGTGTCAGAGAGGTTTTCGATTTCCTAGCAGGTTTCACCCCTAGATTGTAAGGAGGAAAGCGGGATTCAATGTAGCAGTCTCAACTGCCTTACTGATTCCAAGAAGACAAATTTTGACATCCACACCATCTCCCAATTCTGGGTGTAAGTGGTTGAGCTCTTTCGGTCACGAGTTTACCATTGGTCTTTTCTTGACTTATTGACCGTAGTCAACTGATGACCATTTTTGTATCATCATCTATTACTTCGTTTGAAATTTTACTTGTATCCGGTCATATTTTCTAGAGTTTTAGATAGAGAAATAGATCTTCAACTATTTAAAGCATTTTATGTTTTAGTGGATTGATTTTAAACTAGGACATCCAGAAAACAAGAAGGAAAAGGAAACGGTTCATAATGCAAGGGATGAAAAAGGAATTAGCCCTTAGTTGTGCTTTCTTCAAGGATATGATAGTTTCTCTCACCTTATCCTCCACCTCTATTTCCCGGGCATAAAAAATAAACACTTCATGAAAGACTAGAGAAAAAGGAAGGGAAATCTATTTCATTTCCAACGGCCATTAGAAAGAAAAAATAATGGCAACTTTTAAATTCAACTCTCTGCAACAAAATCATCATCTCTTACCTTCAACTACTCAATGTAAGTACTCATCAATACTTAACTTCAAATCTCATTATTTTATCTCTCATGTTTTCACAATTTCAACTCTAAGACAACATAATACTCTTCATCAAGATTCTTCTTCAGTTTTTATAACAAAAGCAAGTGTCATCAACAACTTAGATGCCAAAGTTAGTCATAAAGAGCATAAATATGCAACAAAAGCTATTGATTCTACAATTGAAAAAGAAATTGGTTCTGGGTTTTCTCCTTTGAAGTCTAATGTAAAAAGGGTAGAATTAAAACCACAGATTTCTTCAGTAACTAGAGAGAAAGTAGAGAGAAAGTATAGGAAAGACAGTAGTAGTACAAGAAAATACATAGAATCTAGAAGAAAAGGAGAAATGAGGTCTGGGGTTTCTTCTTTTGAAGATAAAAAGGTGATAACAAAACCTAATAAAGGTAAGGTTAATTCAGTAGTTGATGGAAAGGTGACAAAAATTTCTAAGAGAAGTAGAGGTAATGATGAGAATGAGGGTGGGAAAGTGAAGAAAGATGGAAATCCTAAGAAAAAGAAGCTTGATTTGGTTGAAGTTCAATTTCGGATTGAGCTAGATATGTGTTCCAAAAGAGGGGATTTCCTTTCTGCAATTACTTTATATGATTCAGTTCAGAGAGAAGGAAAGATTGAGTTAGGGCAGTATCATTATACTGTGCTTCTATATCTTTGTTCTTCTGCAGCTGTTGGTGTTGTTAGTCCAGCAAAAAGTGGGAATGATAGTAGGACTTTCAATAAAATGAACTTTGTTGGTGAGGTTTCTAGTACGAGGAATTTTGGAAATTCAAGCGAACTTGAGGATTTGGATATGAGGAATTCAAACGGTAGAATAGATTTGCAAGTTTCAAGTAATGGGATCTCACCCGGATCTACTAGAAGTCGTAATTTGAGTTCTGATGAGATGGAAACAAATTCTAAAGGGTCCTGTACAGAACTCGTTAAGCACGGTCATGAGGGTAGTATAGACCATAAGGAGCTCATCGTAAATCAGAAATTGTCAAATGGGTCTATAGCTTTGAAGAAAAGAGAAGCTGACAAGGAAGAGTGTGAAATCCGGGTAGCCGAAGATGTCAAAAGGTTTGCATTAAAGAAGGGTTTTGAAATCTATCAGAAAATGAGTCAAGAGAAAATCCCTCTGAATGAAGCAGCCTTGACTTCTGTTGCTCGAATGGCTATGTCGATGGGTGATGGAGAGATGGCATTTGAGATGGTTAAGAAAACGAAAGAATTAGGTATAAACCCTAGGTTGAGATCTTATGGTCCTGCATTATTCACTTTTTGTAATAATGGAGAAATTGATAAAGCATTTGAAGTTGAAGAACACATGTTAAAAAATGGGGTCTATCCTGAAGAGCCCGAACTTCAAGCACTTCTTAGTGTAAGTATTGAAAATGGAAATGGCGACAAAGTCTATTATTTGTTACATAAACTAAGAAAAAGTATTAGGCAAGTTTCTGATTCGACAGCGAATTTGATCGAGAGATGGTTTGGAAGTAAAACAGCTTCAAGAATAGGGAAAAGAAAATGGGATCAAAGAATAATAATGAAAGGAATTGAAAATGGAGGTGGAGGTTGGCATGGGCAGGGCTGGTTGGGTAATGGTAAATGGACAGTGGTTCGGACTTCTATCGGAACTGATGGTATTTGTGAAGGCTGTAGAGAAAAACTGGTGACGATTGACCTCGATCCAGTTGAGACCGAGAACTTTGCGAAATCTGTGGAAGCTATAGCTCTGAAAAGAGAGAAAAATTCGAGCTTTCAGAAATTTCAAGTATGGCAATTGTGTTTCTTAAATTTCCTTTCTAGTTATTCTTAGTTTTTGAGGACCTAACAGATCGAATTACGATCTGCAGAAATGGCTGGACTATTATGGACCTTTTGAAGCAGTGGTAGATGCTGCTAATGTGGGTCTTTTCTCCCAAAGGAACTTTTCGATCTCTAAGGTGAACTATTTAATGGCCTAGTTTGATACTTTTTTTTTGTGTTGTGGGATTATTGTTGTTTTATGATTTTGGATTGGGTTCTAGGTAAATGCTATTGTGAATGGAATACGTCAAAAACTACCTTCGAAGAAATGGCCATTGATTGTTGTACATAACAAGCGTATAACAGGAGGCAGAATGGAGGAACCAGCAAACAAGACGTTGATAGACAAATGGAAAACTGCCGACGCTATTTTCCCTACGCCAACTGGATCGAATGATGATTGGTAAGTACTTCTGTAGTTCACATATATGTAGATAGATAAAATTATAGACTAAATACAACAAGGTTGGGCAATTGAGTACCCAAACTATGAAACTTAGTCGGAAGGCTCAGACTTACCACTAACGGGGACCATGAACTCCATCTAACTGGCCACATTACATAAACGTCTTAGTGGCACTGTGGCATATTATAATGATAATCTGTGGTTCAGGTATTGGTTATATGCAGCTATAAAGTTCAAGTGTTTGATTGTGACAAACGACGAAATGAGAGATCATATATTTCAACTTCTAGGAAATGATTTCTTTCCTCGATGGAAAGAAAGACATCAGGTGAGTGATCTCGTTAACTACTATAAAGCCTTAAGCTGTTTACACGATTATAATGATAAACCTCACTAATAAGTAATAAGTAACAGAGTTTTACCTTCTCACTCTTTGTTCCAACTTTCAATTTTTACACATTTATTCGGGGTTTAAAAAAACAAAAATTCTCCACTTTTGTGTTTGATGTTGCTAATGAACTATTTTTTTCTTTGAAATCGAGAAGGTACATTTTAACTTTGGTGATGGTGGGCCTGAATTCGACATGCCACCTCCTTGTTCTGTTGTTATTCAGGTCAGTTTCATTCGATCATTCGTATGAGCTTAGGTTAGTATTATTTTATGGAAATATTTGTAGTTTGAAAATTCTCTCCTTTTGGTAAGTATAATTCTTACAGTTTTTTCATATAAATTTCCTTGAAAGTACAGGAGTCGGAGATAGGTCATTGGCATATACCTATTGCATCTGATCGTAATTTAGAAAGGGATCGAACTTGGCTTTGTGTAACACGTACTAATGCAGCGAAGCAAGATTCACCGAGAAGAAGTAAAGGTACAATAGGAAAATAATTTCTTATAGCTTCTTCACTAATTTTCTATCCTCTTCATGGATTTTACCTTGATTAATTGAAAATTTATCTTCTCTTATTTTCTCTCCTGAATAGGACACTAGGAATTGAAAGTGGCAATTGCATTTAGCTTTCAATTATCCATAGTGTTATTCTTAGAGAAATTCCCAATAGTCCTCTCTCTCCTTTTGAGGTGGATGCCCACAATTTTAACATGGTAATTGAGGTAGGCTGGCACGTGATAGGCCTAACGACCACATGTTATTTATATCACCTAAACAAACACGTGTTATGTTTAAAAAACACCCCATTTGAAGACATGCGAAAATAGTCCCACATGGACAAAAGACACTCTCATACCCAAGAACCTAACTAGGTCATCTCCACACATGGACAAAAGACATTCTCATAAACAAGAACTTAACTAGGTCATCTCCACTCATTGCCAATTGGTTTTGAGTTGGATCTCCACAGAACAAAATTGAGATTTCCTATTCGATGTTGCTTTTTTTCCTTTGCAGATGCTTAAAAAACAATTATGTAGAACAATTAATGCAAATCTTAACATGATAAAATGAAATATGAAGTTATTTGATAGTCTTCGTCGAGGGAAAAAGGTCACTAGATAGTGCTCTATTATTTTTCCAATGCTTGGATCTTCTTCTCATTTGAGTCTTATTCATCTGAATTTGCTTCATCTATGTCCGACTGATTAAGCTAAAATAATAAATTCAGCACCAAATATTCTTAATACTTATAAAAAGTCGTTTGTTTCTCTAGTGTGTATTTGAATGATTTTGTTTGTTTTTTTATAAACCAGAAGCACGCAATCTCAACGAAAGTGAGAGTGAATCTCAAACAAGGAGAAAGATGAAACTGCCAGTATCAGATCATCACAACGGCGCCAAGACAAATGAAAATAATAGGTCAGCTCCACCAGAAACATATAGGAATCTCATTAATATTCTATCGACAACTGTTTTCTCAAATTATCGAAGGACGCCTATTTCTGATATAGTTGAAGCTGAGAAACTTGGTGGCTGTACAATTGACTTTCAAATTTAATCGTCCCCAAAACTCTGATATTACATATTTTAAGATTCTCATTAGCTTAATATTGATCCTCCTATTCATGAAGAATACAAATCCTGCAGCTCCACAATTTTGGGAAGATATCATAGTAAGCTACATTTTTGTTTTCTTCTTTACTTAGAGTTGATGTACATGATAAGTGACATTAAGCTAATGCTATTAATAGCTTTTGTTTTTGTGATAGTCCCATATCGCTCGCGAGAGTGTCCCGAGCCTGGGTTATAGGTGAATGCTCAAGCTAACCAAGTTTCAAGGCCTACCAGTGTGGACCAGAACCCTAGCACGGTGGTAGCTAATTGAGGAAAAAATCGTACATGTGGGGGGGTCTACGGTGTCGTTGTGTACTTTGATAGACAGAGCGGATCATGGCTTCGCCAATGTCGAGGCCTTTTGGGTGGGATCGTGGAGCCTTCACCAAGAACAAAACCCCGTACATGTGGGTTTGGGCCTCAGGTGTCTACAACAGGGACAAAATTGATAACTAGTAAGGCTTGGGGCGCCACAGTTTCCTCCTTCCTTCTCATATCCTTCCGAGGATTGAGGAAGGGAAGTTTTAGCAACACCTGTTCACTTCGAGAAACACGACTTATCGATTTACTTTGACGATTTAGGCATTGAACAGAGAAGGAAAACATGATTTCTAAAGATACAAGATAACACTTCAAGATGTGAGAGAGATTCAAAATGAAACCCTAAAATCTGACACTCAAATTCCAGTCTAAGTATGCAGAAGTACAGTAAGAACACTCTCCCTCTCTCTGCCCTAGCCCCTAGCGCTGCGACATTCTTCGCTGGCATCGTACCAGTTGAAGAATGTCAACATTGCAATCCGAAATTCATCTGCAATAACAATGTGAAGAGAGAATGCTTATTTTGTTCTTTTTAAATTTTTCAAAAGTTCTTATATTTATCAGTTCCCTGACATCTTATAAAAACTTATTACCTACAATTCTTTTCGTAATTGAACCCCTGATTCGCCCCAAAAGGAGAAACAAAAGATGATCAGTAAGGAACTGGTATACGAACTGATGATGGACCCGACTTCATGTCCTCTACAATTAGATTCCGGAGCATTTGAGTTAGCAAACCTTCGTTTCCTGGAAGGAGCAAGCAAACATCAGCATTATAATATAATTAAAGCAAGTGTGTTTATATATATATATATATATATATATATATATATATATATATATATACATATTACATTTTTATTTTCACTTATTCGACTTCCAAGTAGAACATTTTAATATTGCTCATACAAAATTAATCTACAGCTATTAACATGAGTACTCCTTTCTAGTAATTGAGTATACGGATACTTGTTGACATTCTCACTATAATATCCGTACACTCTAAATCATGTTAGACCTAACAACTAAGACCTTATACGGGCATGTCCTGGTTTTGATAGTTTTTAGGTTGCCTATTAATGATAATAAAACTGTAGTACAATATGGGTTTCAACAAGATACACATGCAATCTCACATTAACATGTGAAAGCACCATATGAGGTGCTGCCTATCATGAGTGTCGGCCCGGGTGTCCAAGAGTCCAGGCATCCATGTCAAATAAATTACTAATATAGAGAAGAAGTTCAGCTGCCAGGCTTGTTACTAGAATCGAAAAAATTTATACCTTCACCAATGACTTGTTCATCCCACTGCAACACAGGAAGGACGATAATCCCACTTCCGATGAGCATCATCTCGTTGGCACTCTTGCCTTCTTCCACAGTAATATTTCCTATTCTGATTCCACTTAGTTTTCCATCCTTCACCAGTCCGTCGGCAAGAGCCAAAACTCTTTTAGCTGTGCAACCACTAAGAATTTTATCAAACGAAGGCATCAAAAGCTCATTTTCCTTTGAAATGAAGGCGACATTCATGTTTGGTCCTTCTGCGATAAACCCATCTTCATCTAACCAAATTGCCACAAAACCGTCTTTTTCTTCAGCTTCCATTATCGAAAGAACATTTGGTAAGTAATTTACACTTTTCATGGTAGCAAATTGGGGTGGTTTTATTGGAATTGTTGAAGTTACTACTTTCACACCTGCACGACTATATGGAGTTAGACTCTGAATCACAATAGCATGTAAAGAAGATCCATGACATCTTGATGGAGATAGTTGGAAATCACCAGGACCAGAAGAGAGCCAATATCGTAATGATCCTTCCTCACAATTAGATACACTAACAGTATGAATGAGGATGCTTCTTATTCGTTCTCGGTCAAAGGGGAGACTGATCTTCGCCATGGATGCTGATCTTAAGAAGCGGTCTACGTGCTGATCTAACTCGTAAAGATGCCTGAGGTTAGAAAAGAAGTACACAAAAAGATGATGAAATGATAGATATAAGAAAGATGAAAGATAGAGAACAAAGAGAATTTATTTCTAGTTTTACAAGAAAATGAAGTTACGACCAGCCTAAGAAAAAGAGGAACAGCTCAATTAGGAAAACAAAAAACGGAAAATTATAAATAACAAGTCCAATTAGGTGAAATTTTGTTAACTCGGATCGCAAAGTCAGGTTTGAATGATCAAAAATGTCAACACCATCATCTGCATCTACAAAAGAAAATTTGACCTTAGGATCCCTAATTCTTTTTAGTTTCCCTATTTCTCTAAAAATGAACAACATATCGCAGTGAGACACTGATGATTTCGCTTCATCTTTAGGCTTACTAAATGATAGTTTTGCTACTCATTGCATCTCCGGAGTCTCTGCAACATTATGCTTCACCAACTCATCCTCAACTCTACATATACGAAGATGAAATTCTAGTAGATCCTAATAAATAAAAGAACAACATTTAGAGGAACAATGTCTACCCAACAGAACTATCCTAAATAGGATAAGCTACAATACTATATTAAGGTATGCCATTCCATTTATCATAATTCTGCATCAAAAGCACTTGTTCTTATATTCTATTTTACTTGTTAAGAAACCATGATATTTTACCTATGCTGTAAAAGGGTGTCCGTGGTCTACCAAGTCCCCGGGTGTGGAAGGGGGTCACTTGCGTTTATGCTAGTACCCCTTGTTTCCCCACATGTCAACTAGGCGTGCCTTGTTGATCAAGTCAGCCCGACTAGGTGAAATCTCTAGTCGAGCTAATTTGACTGTGGGTTGCTGTACAGAGTTACAAGGCAATATTACATGATCACAAGGAAACTTCAATTAGGATTTGAATTGTTTCTACGAACATGAGATACAAATTAGTAAAATAGGTGACTAGTTATCATAGTTCTAAACAAGGACTCGAAATGATATATCTGGGTCAATATTTTTTCTCATTTTATCTTTGTAAGTAAGAATGTAAGGTTATAAACACTTATATAGAAATTATTACATGGTTAAAAGCAAGCTCCAATTAGGGTCTGAGTAGTTTCTAAAATATGATACACAGTATTTGCGAAATAGGTCACTGTCTATCGTAGTTTTAAACAGTGACGAGTTCAAGGATTTATACGCCATTGACAGGTGAAAATATTTGTTATTCTGAGTCGCTCGCCTAGGCAAGCAAAGGTGAGGCGACGTCCTCACTTCACGCTTAAACATGACATAGTATCACCTTACCCGTCTACTATCATTGCAGTATCAAAAACCCCATGCCCTCTGTGAACCATGTGATCATCCATGGGAATGACCATTGTCGCCGGGTCAGTGGTAATTCCACCAAAAACACTGGAATACATAGCCAAATACTTTTGGTTGTTTGTATTGTTTTCCCTGTAAGCTTTTAGCCTTTGAACAACCTTGTATATCCATGAAAGTAGCTCCAATTAGAAAATAACATATCAAACTTTAACCTAACCTACCCATTGTAAATAGGTTAAATGTGGAATAGATTCTTTATTTTATCACCTAATCAGTTAAGTTGGATAAAAGAAAATTGTAATTCTTTCCAATTTCATGACATTAAGCTACTTAATTTGACCAAGTTTTGTTCATATTTTGGTACTAATCAATTTCAAATTTACAAACAAAATTCATCATTTGAGCAACTAGTAGTAGAATTTAAAGGGATTGATGTATAGAAAATAAACCTCTGCAGAAGACAGCAGAGGAACATCAGAAATATTTGAATAGTCTGCGAACAAAAAATAAATAAAAGATGATAAAAATGAAGAAGAAAAGTAAAACAAGAAAATCAATGAATTTATTTTTTCTATTAATAAGTTAAGAACCCACCATTTGAAATTACTGCTTGATCAGAATTCTTGACTACCCATGTTCCTCTTAATGATTTTCGATTGATTTTCATATCAGAGCTTGGAAATCTAATTCCATGAAACAAAAGATTTCGCTTCGGAAGAGATGGATCAAGTGAAGAGCATGAGATTTTCGAGTTGAATGATGAATCTGATATGGGTTTATGGAGACATGATGAGAGAGTAGCCATTTTTGGTTGAATGGAAGTATTTTCGGCTTCAGATCTTCAGAAATTTATACAATAGTTTCAAACGGCACTACTAAAAGCACCCGCTCCAAATGTTATTAGAACTGGACTTTGTTTGACTTCGGTACAGCGACCCGAGTCCTCTATAAGCACCCAGTCAACTAACTTAAGTATTTAAAAGTGAAGTTCGCCGCCATTATCTCTTCTTCCTTCTTCCGGAAAAAAAATCCTTTCACTCTTTTTTTTCAAAATCGGAAGTAAAGGTCTACAAGAATTGAGACTTCCTAATTGATTTTCATGCAAGAAGAAGTTTGTAATGAGGTATTCAAACACTCCTAACACTTCATTTCAGGTTTGCATACGTAGTGTATAGTTTGTTGCACAAAAATAATATGATCGGACTGGTTGTGTCCCAAACGATCGGACCTATCACTATGAGACAGATCAGCTGATACGTTTTTACATATTAGGTCCCGGACTGACTAGTCCGTTTCGACATACTAGGTTTCGGACTGACCAATCGGTTTTGACACACTCGATTTCAGACTGACCTGTTGGTTTTGACACACTAGGTCCCGGACTGGACAATTCATTTTGACATAAGTCCTCAAGATTTCGGTCACAGAAAAGTCAGTCTATACTGGTTAGTCCGTGATGTATAAGTGATGGACGGACCAGTCTAGTCCGCCCAATAATTTTTAGGGCAAATTCATTATCTTTTTTTATTACTATAAACATTCCCAATTTATTGGAGATCAATTATCTACCATGCTTGACATATTATTATGTGTTATTCACTTCCTAAATCATTCAGACACCATAAGAAGAGGAAAATTTCGTAACTGTCTTTCTTGGCCAAATATCTTCAAGTAAATACATCTTGGTGCTACGACTTATCTAGGAAGATATAATATGAGAAAGAGATGAGAGTAGAACAATAGAAAGAAGTGAAATTAGAGAGAGAAAGAGAGAGAGAAAAAAAATGGAGTCCAAGAGCAACAAAAATTAACGGAGTTTGGAATAAGATTGGGTGCTAATTAATTTTGGTGGGTGATTTGGGAAATAAAGAAATTATCCGGGATACAAAGTTTTGGGTGGAAACAAAAAGAATTTGGAACTTTTGTTTCCTCCAAACACTTAAACCCTTATATTTTCTAGCTTCTTCTTCCCTCTTTTACTACCGCCATCAACTCCAGTAACCTCCACCACTATTTCTGGCAGCACCTCCATCATCTCCGACAACATCTCTTCCTCTCTCATCTTCACTCTTCTCTCTCTTTTCATCTTCTCTCTCTCTTCTTCTTCTCTCTCTCTTCTTCTTCTCTCTCTCTTCTTCTTCTTCTTCTTCTCTCTCTCTCTTCTTCTTCTCTCTCTCTTCTTCTTCTTCTTCTTCTTCTTCTTCTTCTTCTTCTTCTTCTTCTTCTTCTTCTTCTTCTTCTTCTTCTCCTCCTCTCTCTCTTTGTCCGTCTCCCTCTCTTTTCCATTTCAAAAGGTACAACTTTTTTTTTGTAGTATTTATTCTTGTTTTAAGAATTCAGAAAATCAATCCATATTCCCTTTTCAAACAGGATTAGGCATATTGATTTGATTCTTGATATCAAACATGGATTTTCTAGCTATCCGAAACTGGAATCTATCACATTGAGCTACTGGAACCAAAAACATCCACAGAACTTAACTAGGGTTAGAAGAATTGATGATTGAAAGGGGAAGCTAAACGGTTCCGATTACAAGTACTAATAAGGTATTGGAAACCCAAATTGCATTACAATCATTTCCAGACATTAATAAGTTTCAGATAAAATGAAATATTATGAGCAAATGTCAAGGTAATTAACTAAAAAATGTAAACTATAGATTAATTACATCAAGGCAAAGTTAACTGTACCAGTTCTTGGAGAGAAAAATAGAGAGAGGAGAGAGAGAAATAAATAGAGGAGAAAGACATGAGAAAGAGAAGGGGGGATAGAAGATGAGAACGCCGGCGAGTTTTGCCGACCGACGACATTACCGACAACATAAAAGGGAGAGTGTGTTTGGGGCAACGTTTTTTAGTTTTGTACCCTTTGATATTATATTCCCCAGGAACTTTTCTTATTGCTCCAAATCACGACGCCTATAAAATTTCATGGGTTTTTGCCCGTCTGCAAATAGCCCCGCCCCCTAATAACGTTTTAGACGGGTGCTTTTAGCAGCGCCTACTTTCAATGAAAGTAAGTGGGAGAAAAAGAAAACAAGAAGTTTGAAAGGCATCTTCGAAACTTCTAACAAAAAAAATAAAGTTGTGTTTGATATAACCTATTTCTATGAAAATAAAAGAGTTTCCATAAAAATAGGTATTTCCACTGTTTAGTACAAACCATATTTCCAGACCTTCAATTTTTCAGAGAATCTATTTCCGTGAAATATCCTACTTTTAATTCCTTGGCCCTCCTGGAAATTTACTTCAATGAAAAATTAATGAATAGTGTTTTAATATACTATGATACTTACCTAATATTTATCTTCATATTTTCGTCAATTTTCTACCTATATGAACAAAGTTTCCAACTTCTAGAGCCTTGTGGCTCTATAGAAGAAACAAAGATAAAAATATCTCCATCTCTAAAACTAAGTTTCTTTTTCTTTTCACTTTTCCTAAGCCATGTACTTTTCTTTTTTTATTGAACATAAAAGAAAACTTGAAAAATATTACCATCTCAATAGCTATAGCTTACACAAAAAATGTTAGAATCAAAAGTTGTTTGGTAGATTTATTTTAGTTTGTTATTACACTTCACAATTACCAAACTTATTAGAAGAAAATGCGTCTGCCTACTAGAGAGAGACGCCTAGGAGATCATCATGTATTCATGTGAACATCCAACTCACTTTTGTCCTTACCTTGCTACATATCCCATCTTTATACTTATTATAGTTAATGTTTCGTAAAGTTAGAGTACTTCAGTCTTTTATTTTATTTTGTTAATTTTTTTTACTCCCTGGAGCTGGATAACCAAGCGATGTTGAGCAAGCTAGCGTGGAGAATCAAATCGGAACCTAAAGCTATCTGGGTTCAATTCTTAAAAGCTAAGTATTTCAAAAACTCCGATAACCCTGGCCCAGCTAAATCCCATCACTCCTGGATATGGAAAAACATTAGTACACATCTGAACGACATTGATAATTACACCATGTGGGAGGTACACAATGGAGAACAGATAAATATATGGAAAGCCAAATGGGTCCCCACGCTACCTATCCTCCCAATCAATAACCAGATTTCTCACCTATCTAAGGTGTCGCAGCTGATTGACCAGAATAAATGGAATGAGGTTCTCCTCAATAATATGTTTGATGCTACTACAAAAAATTTGATCTCATCGATCCCAATTACGGGAAAAATGATGACCAAAGAAAATGGAGCCTAACCAAGTCAGGCAAATTTACGGTCAAATCTATGTATCAACACCTTTGTATCAGTATGAACTCGCCAGAATCGCTATCACCTAACTGAATTTCATCTGGTCTATCCCAGTTGTCCCTAGAATAAAAGTGTTTATATGGAAGATATGTGTCAAGGCTCTACCGGTAAAGGAAAGAATAGGTAAATATATTGACAATAATCTGAATTGCCCTAATTGTAACGAGATTGAATCTATTGAACATGCACTGCTCCATTGTCCTTTGGCAAAAAACATATGGTTTTACTTTAATATTTTATCTGATAAAATCACCTCGCTGGTAGAATGGATTTTTTTTTGGGAACAAAAATCACAAAACACTTACACTTCGAATAACATTCATTATGCTACTATCCTTTAGAATATATGGAAAACTCGTTGCGACCACTGTTTTCAACATGAAATTAATTCGATAGACAAAATCATTTCTATGATTACAACATTCCCTCAAAACCTAACAAATAATACTAGCAAAAACCAGATAGAACAAGGAAAATGGAAACCCCCTGAACCGTCTTTTCTGAAAATTAATGTGGATGCTTCATTCACCGACATTCAGAATGTTACAGGTATCAGTTTAATTATCCACAACAAAGAAGCTAAATTCATAGAAGCACATACCACTACTACTAGAAGTAGAAACTCTGAGGAAGGTGAAGCCATTGCGATTCTTAAAGGAATGCAATGGGCGGAATCTCATAACTATAATAGAATCACCATAGAAAGCGACAATATCAATATTATTAAAAATCTTCAGAACAGCAGACATGAAATTTAATGGCAATCGAAAATTCATATTAAAAGAATACAGGAAATAAAACGGAGGCTGGAAATAGTTAAATTCTCTTATACTAGCAGGAATTGCAATGTAGCGGCAGACAAGTTGGCTAAATGGGCAAGGAAGGAAAACATAACGAAGACATGGAATAATGTCCCTTACTTTCTTTTTAAGTTGTATTGTAATAGAACTCTAATTTCCCTTTAATTAATAATAATATCAATTTCAACAAAAAAAAAAGAGTCTTTTATTTTTTTTAATAGGTGTACAATTTTATAAAGATATTAAAAGTCTTACATCATAATCATAAAGAGAGAAAGAGATTCAACATTAGAAGTTAGTTTAGTACCACTCATAACCTTTGTTTACTCTCAACAAAAAAAAAAAAACTTTATTCACGATTTTTATAACTTTGACCATCTCTGTACATTTTATCCTCACGCTTTATAGGTAAAATTTGCCATGGTCATGACTCATGTATGTATGTAGTGTATATTATTAGAATAATATATAATAGTTGGGGGTTGTTTAGTAATTTTTTCTTCAAAGGTCTTTTAGTCTTTTATCTTTACTATATATTAATTATCTTGTAAACCTAGTTAAACTAATGAATAAGCCTCCATTAGCATGTTTCTCTCTTCTTCTCTTTGAATATGGTGTAGTTTTACATAGTATCAGAGCTTGTTTGGAAGAAGGCAGTTTTGGATTTGTTGGGGGTGGGAAGGTTTAGATTTGAAGGAGGCAGTTTTTTTAAACGTCATTTTTCGAAAATTGCTGATGTGAGGGGAGTAGTTAGTTCTGAAAAAATATTAAGTAGGATTCGACTTACCGAATGTGAGGATTTGCTGGAGAGATCCCTTCCTTCTAGCGCCAAATGCTGATGTCGAAAGTTTGCTCCCGGTTAAATCAGCATGAAAAAGGGAGTTGATGCATGACAGCCTCCGTTATGATAGAATATTCTGTTTAGAGAGGGGAGATTCCTCCGTACAGCTCTGCTTCTCTACTCTGCTCCGCTCCTCTGTTCTGCTTCTTTGCTCCTTGCTTCCTGCTTCAGCTCCTGACTTCTTGTCCAACTCCTGATTCCTTGCTCCTGTTCGTCTGTTCCCGAGGGAGGAAAGCCTGCAAAGGGTTCGTAAACTGCTCTGACGCTCAAGACAGTCAGGGTGCTCTTTGCAGTAAAAGAATGAATATTGATTGATCCTTTTGGGGGGCAAGTTATGAGAACTCTGTTTTGGAGGGTGATCCTTCTGGTGTGAAGGGATCTTATTTTTAAGAGAGATGGTCTGTTTGTTTCCCAGAGATCGTGTCCTTTGAAGAACAATGTGGGGGGCCTTTTATAGGCGAAGGTAAACCGACTGTCCTTAGTGGTGGTGGTGAGGCGGTGGCCGTCAAACTGTAATAGAAGTTACCTCTTTTGCGTATCTAGGGTTTCTGATCTTCGAGTCTATCCCGGATCTTTGATAAGTGAAAGTTTCTAAGTTCAAGGATACTTCGTTGATATCTTGCCGGAGTGTGATGTGACACTAAAATGTCACATTTGGAGAGCCTAACTTAGACTAATTATTCCTTTTCGAGTGTTATCAATAATATTTTATGTGTTTTTCATGTTAGGTACCTATTTTGGAGTTAGACATGAAAATCGGAATAAAGGGAGCGAATCATCACTATCATTTCATGTACCGAAAACGAGAGAAAAAGACTTCAAACAAATCAAATGAGAAGAGGAGTCAAAGACGAGTCCAACGGTGAAAACGGAAGTCAATTCCGAGTTCAGAAGGGGAAGTTGTGAAAGAAAGAAGTCGAGGTTCGGTCTTAAAACAAAGATGCTATAAAGGCACCCTCCTTTGGTTATAATTCTAGAAGACACCCTCTTGATTTCCAAGTGAAGATTAAAACCCAAGTCTAAAACCCAAGCCCAAAGAAGATGAAAGAAGGAAGAGATTTTGGAGGCACCCAATGGACTCAAGTTTGAGTCAAAGTCAAGGTTGACTAAGTCTAGGGTTTGAGTCAAATACACTATTCCTCTTCTTCTTGAATCTTCAAGCTTGGGCAAGAGGCAAGGGAGAGAAAGTGAGGGTTTTCTTGGTTCTTCATCACCAAAAGTTTGGAAGTTCAAGGGTTTAGAGAGTTAAGAGGAGCTTGAGAGAGAGAAAAAGAGAGGAAGGAGAAGGAGGAGTGCCAGCCAAGCAAGGCCGGCCAAGCTTGGCCGGCAGCAGCTCGGGCTACATAGAGCAGCTCGGGCTGCTCGGGAAGCACTAGAGACGCACGGGACAGCAGCTCCAGCACGCTGGACAGCAGCAACACGACGACGAGCAGCAGCTGCTGCAAGCGTCGGATCTCTCACGGGAGCAGCAGCAGGGCACGCCGGCACAGTAGCTCGGACGTGCACGGGACGCGTGCTGCTGCTCGGACCTGTTCGGGCCGAGACGTGGAGCTCTGATGTTCTAGGATTTGGCCGGAATTTTACCTTTCTTTGACCGGATTTTTCGTGTTTTTCCGGCAACTTTCTTGACTCAAAACCATAGGGCTTTTACTCCCCATGTCTTGATCTATCTTCCCATGTAGTTTGATTTGATTTTGGGTAAGAAATCTTTAGAGAGAGAAAGCTTGATGAAGCTTTAATGGAGTTTGGGTGAAAAATGGAGAAGATGATGGTGGTCGCTATGGGGACATCTGATTTTTGCTCGGGGACACCCAAAGTGCACTATAAAAGGGAAATCCAGAATTTTGCTACGGGGAGATCGACTACACTTAGAGACTCATTTTTCTCGACGAACCTAGCCTCGAGCCACATCGAAAAAGGGGGATTTCTCTTATCATTTCTTTTCATTTATTACTTATTCACCATGTTAGCTAAATCAAGTGTGTCGATTATATGAGATGAAATGTGATGAATTCGTGATTATGTTTAATATGATTTGATGTTTTGATTATAAATTGATGTTCATTTATTTCGATTATCGTTTTGATCGTATTTTCATGTGTCTTGTCAAGCATTTTGCATAGTTAATAGACGAAACGAAGTATTCGATATCGATCGTAGTCTAAGTCATAATTTCATGTGTCTTGTCATGCACTTCACATAGTTAGGCGACTACACGGCACTTTCGATGACTCGGGATTAACCGATTTAGACGTTTGTTTGACTAAGTATGATCTCCGGATATACGTAGTACTTAGAGACATCTACTTTAGGAGTCGAACATCGATTGTACTTTGACACGTTAAATCGGACTACACATAGTCGTAGGTTTATCATTATGGATTCCCGGACTTCGACACCTCTCTCACTTATTTGTTGCCCGAATCGAATCTTACCGTCTCCCGACTCTTGTTCCTCCGACTCTTCTCTCGAATCTCTCTCGCCCGTTTACTTTATTGTTTAGTTTTACTTGCTTTAATTGTTTCCTTTATTGCTTATTCAATCAAAACCCTCGTTTACCTTTGCTTTTCTCCTTTTAGTCTAAGTTAGCTTTTAATATCTAGACCGAGGGATAAGACCCTTCGATATCCAAATTGCCTTCCTATCCTTGGATCGATCCCGGCTTTGCCGGATTACTACTTGATACCTCCGCTTGGGTGTGTAACCTTTTCGGCTGCATCAGAGTGATAGACTCTAAAGGAGAAGTTTTATCCTTTAGATACTGCTGAGTCCAATCGGGCTTAAACACTTCAAGATGTGTAACCGACTGAGATCTTTCTGGAGAGTCCGGGATTAAGTCATTAGGTCGCGCAGCGCTGATATCTTCCCAGTTCTGGGCGTAAGATATGGGTCGAACCTGTGGAGACCCCCATTATTCCTTTAAAGATCCCGGTGCTGATCTATCCACGTCAAGGGCGTTTTGTGCAGAGCTGGTTTCTTCTGGCCAACCTCCCGGTTGTGGGAATGTGTGGTGGACCATCAGGGGTTTTAGTTGTCCTGCTGCCTTAAGCCGAGCTATTCCGAGAGACTTCTGGGCTGATCTTTGACTCTTCAGACGTTAGTCAGCGTCCGGACGTTTTATGCATCATCATGAGTCCCGCCACTCCTTAGTTGAAAGTAGAGAGACTAAGGAGTAGAAGTAACTCGTGTCTTTTACTTTAAAGGCCAGAAGTCGAAAGTATTACCTGTCCCAGAGCTGTATCGTGAAGCTCTTTGGGCCTTACCTAGACCATGGCTGTTTGGTGGAGTTCTGTCTTACTGTCAGTACCCCAAGCCGATTGATGTTCTCGAATTTGGAGATTTTCTTACTGTGTGTTAGCTTTGCTGAAGCTGATCCTGCTGTGTTCTGACACGTGGCTTGTTTTTCCAGGGTACGTTTCGTCTTCTGCGCAAATACTTAACTTCTTACCTATATGTGATTTTATGACGTCATAGATTTGATTTTCTGATCACGCGTCTCCAATGTTGATCTTTTGGGTTATTGCACACGGCAACTCATTTGGTCACGCAAGGACACACGGAGCTCTGTTATTGGGAATGAGGCGCGTTTCCCAGAACTTTTAATTTTTCCAAGATGTATTTGATTTCTGTCTCTGCTGATGTCGAAAATTGGATCCTGGTTAAATCAGCACGAAAAAGGGAGTTGATGCATGACAACCTCTGTTATGATAGAATATTCCGTTTAGAGAGGTGAGATTTCTCTGTTCAGCTCTGCTTCTCTACTCTGCTCTGCTCCTTTGCTCTGATTCTCTGTTCAGCTCTCACCTACCAAGGCTGCCTTTAGGTCCCCTGGTCGTGGCTTTCGCTGCCAGGGCTACCGATTCAGAGCGAGATGAGTTTAACTAGGACTCCTCCTTTTATAATGTTTCAGTTGAAAAATATTTTATTTTGCTAGATAAAATAGGTAGCTAGTTGCTGAAAATATTTTATTTTACTAGTTAAAATATGTAGCGAGCAGCACTACTTTTTTTGCCTAAAGGCTAAAATAATATGTATATATATATATATATATATATATATATATATATGTATATAGATAAAATATGTAGTTAGTAGCACTACTTTTCCTGCCTAGCGGCTAATAATAGTATATATATAGGTACTTTGTGTGAGCAATACTGACTTTGACGACGCTATTCCTGCATGTTTATGGTGTGATCGAAGTTGGTGATTTTTCCGGTGCTTGGAAGGGTGGGAACCACTGCTGGTCGTCGACAGTGCCGAGCTGAAACGGCGTAACATTCCCCGACGGCCGCTTGATCCCCTTTTATTGTTCCCACCAAGTTCGTTCCCGGAATTGGGAATTTCAGGGTTAAGTGGTTCAAAGAGATCACCGCTCGTGATTCTTTCAAGAAGTTCCTTCCTAGGATAATGTTGTATGCATGTAGTTCGTCGATGATCACGAACTCCATCATTAGTGCTCGTCTGGTCGCTCCTTCTCCGATGAGTATGGGTAAGGTGACCTTTCCCCCGGCTCGTAATCGATCTCCGCCGAAACCTGACAAGTAATGATCATAAATCTCGGTGTGATGTGCTCTCACCTGAAGTTTTTGGAGGCATGCTCGGCTTATGATCTCTGTGGAGCTTCCCGTGTCAATCAAGATACGCCTTATTCTTTGATTGGCAACCAGTGCTGTAATCACTAGGGGGTCTGCGTGAGGTGCGATTACTCCTCTCAGGTCATCATTAGTGAATATTATCGGAGGTGTAGCCTCGTCTCGTACCATCATGATCTCCGGATTTTTCCGTCATCGTTTGTTGCTTATATTCTCTGCATGAGTTGGTCCTCTAGCTATGACATTAACACTTTCTTCGCCCTCGGATTCGGACTCCGTTTCTGCCTCGGCGAATATTTCCGCCAGAGTTTCTGATATTTCGCCGAGCTCTTTCGCCAATACTGTTAAGCGCCTGATTGCTGTCACTGTTGGGGTCGTGTCGTGAGTTCCCTGGCTATCAGTATGACCTTTTTGGCTTAAGTTGGCGGCCCTTTCGTCAGAAGGCTTTCTTGTTTCTGAGAGCGATCCTATTCCCGAGAATGTAGGACCACTTATATCGTCTGCAGTTCTGCTACGTTTAGGTTGCTCTGAAGTTTCGTTATTCTCTCTTCTTGTTTCATTCTTTCAACCTTAAGCCGCTCGAGAGCTGCTGAGATCATTATGAGGTATAAAGATCCTTCTCGGTCTTCACCGGGTGTTCGTTTTTCTGCTCATGTGTGCCTAAAGGTCTTTAGGAAAAGGTGATTAGTTCTGAAGAAGTATTAAGTAGGATTCGAGTTACCGAATGTGAGGATTTGCTGGAGAGATCCCCTCCTTCTAGCGCCAAATGCTGATATCGAAAATTGGCTCCCAGTTAAATCAGCATGAAAAAGGGAGTTGATGCATGACAGCCTCCATTATGATAGAATATTCTAATTAGAAAGGTGAGATGCCTCTGTTCAGCTCTGCTTCTCTACTCTGCTCCGCTCCTTTACTCTGCTTCTTTGCTCCTTGCTCATGTCTCCTTGCTCTAGCTCCTGATTCCTTGCTCCTGTTCATCTGTTCTCGAGGGGGAAAACCTGCAAAGGGTTCGAAAACTGCTCTGACGCTCAAGACAGTCAGGGTGCTCTTTGCAGTAAAAGAATGAATATTGATTGATCCTTTTGGGGGGCAATTTATGAGAACTCTGTTTGGGGGGTGATCTTTCTGGTATGAAGAGATCTTATGTTTAGGAGAGATGGTTTATTTCTTCTCCAGAGATCGTGTCCTTTGAAGGACGATGTGGGGGGCCTTTTATAGGCGAAAGTAAGCCGACTATTCTCAGTAGCAGTGCTAAGGCGGTGGATGTCAAACAGTAATAGAAGTTACCTCTTTTGCGTATCTAGGGTTTCTCTTCGAGTCTATCCCGGATCTTTGATAAGTGAAAGTTCCTAAGTTCAGGGATACTTCGTTGATATCTTACCGGAGTGATAGACTCTAAAGGAGAAGTTTCCTCCTTTAGATACGTGGAGTCCAACCGGGCTTAAACACTTCAAGATGTGTAACCGACTGAGATCTTTCTGGAAAGTCCGAGTTTAAGTCATTAGGTTGCGCAGCGCTGATGTCTTCCCAGTTCTGGGCGTAAGATATGGGCCGAACCTGTGGAGACCCCCCTTATTCCTTTAGAGATCCCAGGGCTGATCTATTCATGCCAAGGGCGTTTTGTGCAGAGCTGGTTTCTTCTGGCCGACCTCCCGGTTATGGGAATTTGTGGTGGACCATCAGGGGTTTTAGTTGTCCTGCTGCGTTAAGCCGAGCTGTTCCAAGAGACTTCTGGTCTAATCTTTGACTCTTAAAACGTTAGTAAACGTCTGGACATTTTATGTATCATCAGTCTCCAAAGCTTTTTACCTATTTCCTTGATCATCTTTTCTGCTATAAATATCTGTTTTGGCTCCTCAACCTGCTTCTTCGTCAGAACGATCCCAGAGGTTCCTTCCTTTATTCCATAATTTTTTCTTGTTCTTGCGAAGGATTCAGGATGAGGTTCCTGTAAGGAGTTCGTACCTGTTGCCTGCCCGAAGGGGTCTTTTTCCGTCAATGGGGATAGTTAGGGATAGCTTTTCCGACAATGGGGATAGTTACCCGGTTGTCGGTTTGAGTCTCTCCCGAGAGAGGGTGTTTTCGGCGCGGTACGCCCCCGATTTGGCAGACTTCGTCTCTTTGGCCGAAGCTCCTTTAGAGTTGTAAGCTTCAATTCTTTAAGAAGATAGCTCCTGCCTGTGATTTTCTTTCTTGGGTGGCCACTATGTCGATCAACCAGGAGAAGAAACAAGGTGTTGAGCTCCGTCCAAGTTTTTGGCGAGTGGTTTCTCTGCTTCGGTTATCATCGAATCTCTACTGATGATATACTTTTTTATGTTGCCTTGATTGTAATTTCTTCTGTAATTGCCTTGAATAAAAAACCTTCTTTTCTTGCTCTGGATCACTTTGTTGTAGTTTGGTATTGATACTGCTGATGTCGAAAATTGGCTTCCGGTTATATCAGCATGAAAAAGGGGAGTTGATGCATGACAGCCTCCGTTATGATGGTATATTTTGTCTAGAAAGGTGAGATTCCTATGTTCCGCTCTGCTTCTCTATTCTGCTCCGCTCCTCTGTTCTGCTTCTCTGCTCTGCTCCGCTCCTGCTCCTGATTTCTTGCTCCAGCTCCTGATTCCTTGCTCCTGTTCGTCTGTTCTCGAGAGGGGAAAACCTGCAAAGGATTCGAAAACCGCTCCGACGCTCAAGACAGTCAGGGTGCTCTTTGCAGTAAAAGAATGAATATTGATTGATCCTTTTGGGGGGCGAGTTGTGTGAACTCTGTTTTGGGGGTGATCCTTCTGGTATGAAGAGATCTTATGTTTAGGAGAGATGGTGTGTTTGTTTTCCAGAGGTCGTGTCCTTTGAAGGACGATGTGGGGGGCCTTTTATAGGCGAAAGTAAGCCGACTGTTCTCGGTGGCGGTGGTGAGGCGGTGGCCGCCAGATCGTAATAGAAGATACCTTTTTTGCGTATCTAGGGTTTCTCTTCGAGTCTATCCCGGATCTTTGATAAGTGAAAGTTCCTAAGTTCAAGGATACTTCGTTGATATCTTGCCGGAGTGATAGACTCTAAAGGAGAAGTTTCCTTTTTTACATACGTGGAGTCCAACCGGGCTTAAGCACTTCAAGATGTGTAACCGATTGAGATCTTTCTAGAAGGTTTGGGATTAAGTCATTAGGTTGCGCAGTGCTGATATCTTCCCTGTTCTGGGCGTAAGATATGGGCCGAACCTGTGGAGACCCCCTTATTCCTTTAGAGATCATAGGGCTGATTTATCCATGCCAAGGGTATTTTGTGCTGAGCTGGTTTCTTCTGGACGACCTCCCGGTTATGGGATTATGTAGCGGACCATGAGGGGTTTTAGCTGTCCTGCTGCCTTAAGCCGAGTTGTTCCGAGAGATCTTTGGCTCTTCAGACGTTGATCAACGTCTGGACATTTTATGCATCATCATGAGTCCCGCCACTCCGTAGTCGAAAGTAGAGAGACTAAGGAGTAGAAGTAACTTGTGGGTTTTACTTTGAAAGTCAGATGTCGAAAATTTTACCTGTCCTAGAGCTGTATCGTAAAGCTCTTCGGGCCTTACCTGGACTGTAGCTGTTTGGTGAAGCTCTGTCTTACTGTTAGTACTCCAGAGCTGATTGATGTTCACGACTTTGAGAATTTCTTGGGCTAAGTGTCGTCTTAACGGAGTTGACCCAGTTGTGCTTTTTGTTTTGACGCGTGATTTGTTATTCCGAGACACGTTTCGTCTCCTGTGCAAGTAATTAATTCCTTTTCATGCGTGATTTAGTGACGTCAGAGATTTAATTATCTGATTGTTTGTTTTCGGCGCTGATCTTTTGGATCTTTTCACACGGCAACCTGCTCAGCCATTTGTGGACGCGTGGAGCGTCGCGACTGGTGAGCGAATCACGTCTCCTTGAAACCCGCGGAAGCCTTTTTGGTAACCGCAGTTCTTGAGCCGTTCATTCTTCCTAGTCATTATTCCATTGAGTATTTTCGAGGCGCGTCTGGTCTATTGCCTTTAATGCTTCTTATCTGTTTCGAGAGGTCTCCTAGTTATCCTCTCTTTCTATAAATAGCCTGCCTCGGCTTCCCAATTCTTTCACTACCAAAAAGTTTGAAAAGACGTTTTCGAAATTTCTTTATTCCTGTACTTCTACTCCTTATTTCTTCCTGTTTACTTCCCGAAGGTTCGGGACGAGGCCTCTGTTTGAGTTCATGCCAAGCGTTCGCTTTGATGAATGTTTCTTCATAATGACCGTGATAAAGGACGGGTTTCTTCATAATGGTCGTGATAATTTCACGTGCTATTATGTTTGAGCCCGGAGGAGGGTGAGGCTTGTCAGTACCGCCTTCCGCCTAGGTGCTCGATCGGGGCAGGGTGATGGTGTCCAGAGGGCTTCTTCGTCCTTAACTGCATCTCTGAATAGTGGTTTCTGTTAGCCTTTCCGCTTTTCTTCTCTCAAACTCCATGATGACTCTTTTGCAGTCGCTCATGTTTTTTGATCTGTTTTCCTTTCCCTCAATAATTGGGGTTTTTTGTAATTTCTTCTATAATAGACCCAAATGCCAGCGGTGGTTTTGGCGTCCTTTTCTGTAATTTCTCCTGTAATAGACCCAAATGCCAGTGGTGGTTTTGGGTGTCCTCTTCTGTAATAGCTTCTTCTTATTAATTAATAAAAAATTACCTTTTCTTCATTACTTTTGTGCTTTTCTTTATTTCCCACGCTTGGGTTCGCTAGTTTCCCACGACTGCTCGCCGCGACTCTTCGTTGATCACGCCTTATCATCATGGCCCTTTTTGTCTTATAAATAGACGTTTTAAGGCAAGAATAATTTTTCCAAGTCCTGCCATGTCTCTTTTAATGATTAGCGGAACTTTCCCTGGTAGTGATGTTAGGGTTGCCTTCTACATGGTTCTGAACTGCGATGATTTTTCCATTGAGCACTTCTGCATGGAAGTGGCTGGTGAAGGTTTTGTGGACGTCCTTCGTCCGCGCGATCTTATGAATGACGTTTATCTTTCTACCCTCAGTTCCTCCTGGCCATTTTATCCTCTAGTTTATTCTTTGACTGGTACTGTCAGCGCTTCTGAACCTACTCTCTTTTCTGCTGTGGGTTTTCTGGTTCGTCGCCGTGGGGGTGGTCGCCTTCTGGCCGTTATGATCAGGGCTTCAGTGGATATTGGTGGCCCGTCGTCCTCTTCTTCTCCTTCTGGCGAATAGGAGCTTGCCGCCGAACTACATTTTCCTGTTTTCCTAGATATGTAATTAGCCCTGTACTTACTAATGCAAATTTTTCTTAGGCTTACTTCGCATGCTCTGAATGATCGCCCCTGCAAAAGACATAATTTCAGACCTAATCTAGCATGCCTTAAGCTTACTATTTCCTTCTGCAAAATAGAACCCGAATTAGCCCTGTGTAAAAAGTTTTGGAATAGTTTTAGAGTTCTTAGCTCTGCCTCCGGTTGTCTATTCCAGAGCTGTCTTTGCATAATTAGTTTCACCAGGACTCCTCCTTAGACCTCTGGTCGTGGCTTTCGCTACTAGAGCCTACATGGCCAGCTTGAGCTCGGCTAGTTTCGCTAGGACTTCTCCTTAGACCTTAGGTCGCTTCCGCTACCAAAGCTAGTTTCGCTAGCTTGAGCTCGGCTAGTTTAACTAAGACTTCTCCTTAAACTTCTGGTCGTGGCTTTCGCCACCATAACTGGTTTCGCCAGCTTGAGCTTGGCTAGTTTGGGGATCCACAGGGACCACATTTCACTCGAGTAAAGGGTTGAGTTTATCTAGGACTGCTCCTTGTGAGGCCTCGGGTCGCAGCCGTAGCTACCTCCTTTGCAGGCTTGAGCCGATCAGTGTAACTAGGACTTCTCCTTGGGACCTTGGTGAGGGGTCGGTTTTTACTCGAGCAAAGTTCAGTTTAACTAGGACTGCTCCTTATGGCCCTCTTTTGTCGCCGTAGCTACGGAGGCTAACTTGTCCCTGATCGTGGCTTTCGCTTAGCAGGGTTGTTTTAATTAGGGCCCTTGGTCGCTGCTTTCACCTACCAAGGCTGCCTTTAGGTCCCCTGGTCGTGGCTTTCGCTGTCAGGGCTACCTGCTCGGTTCAGAGCGAGATGAGTTTAATTAGGACTTCTCCTTTTGTAGTGTTTTGTGCTAAAAAAACATTTTTTTTATTTTATAAGGTAAGATATGTAGCTAGTAACGCCACTTCTTTTGCCTAATGGCTTTATTCAAAAAGGAAAGATAGTGTAGGGGTAGTGATGACCTTAGTTTTTCAGCTCTGCATATCTGTCGTCAGGTCACCGTAGAACACTTTGTCTCCTCCAACAATAACTGGATTCACTTCTTCTTGCTCGCATCCCTGGGCGGAAACGAGATAACATTCCCGGGCCATTTTCTGGTCTCCCCTGATCGTTCCGATGAGATTCGTTCCCGGAATTGGGAACTTCATCATAAGGTGGTTCATGGAAACTATTGCTCTTGACTCCCTTAGGAAGTCATTGGGTTTGGGCAGTTCAGCCTTTCCTTTCCCTACCAGTACCTGCAAGATTTTCTCCCTTCCTTTCACTAGGGGGTGTACGTTGCAAAGTCAGCCCTGGGCCTCCTGCCTCGCTCTTGTTCCCTGGATAACCTGACTTCTTCCTTTTTTCTTTTTCGGGGGCGTACACTTCCGTAAGGAATATTTGCCACCTCCTTCATCCGCGAATAATTCTCCTATGCCCTGATAAGCTGTTGCAACTGATGAGACATGAAAATGTCCCATCTGAGTCTCTTAATTTGGACAAGTTAGTCTATCTAGGGCAGTTACTCTCATGAATTACTCCTCTTTCTACTCAGGTACCTTTTTCAGAGTTATGTGTGCAAAACGGATAAAAGTCGGAGAAAATGCAGGCTAGGGGTATTTTGGTCATTTATTGACTCTGATTTCATGGTCGAGATTAGTGTTTGGATGGAAAGTAGAGTCTAAAACAAACCCGTAGGCGAAAACATAAGTCAAATCGGAGTCTGGATGAGTAAAATAGAGCGAGTCAAAGTTCGGGTCAAATTCAATGGACGAAAAGTCAAGAAGAACACGTGGCGCGCATCCAGCAAGTAATCGGACGGACTGGAGAAGTCGCAAGCCACATTCGGTTACAGCAGAGGTACACCGAGCTAACGGAGTAACACGGGAGGATCTAACGGTGAATATTTAACCGAGTCACGTGGCAACGGATTAAGGCTTGAGCCGAACTCCTTCTCGACTGGCCGCGAAGCACTGGAACCGGAGCTTATAACCTCCTTAACGACCGTCGTCTTCTTCCTTCTTGTTCCTCTGTTTCTAAAAAGGAAACAACCGACTGATGGAAAAAGGAAGTAACCAACTGATGGAAAAAGGAAGTAACCGACTGATGGATTTAGTAACTGACTTGAGGAGCAAGAAGGAGAGCTTTTCGATTCTATAAAAGGTGGGAGAGATAGAGGAGAAATCATCCTCCATTGAAGAACAAAACCGAGGCTAGAGAGAGAGTTTGAGAGCTTTTCTGTCTCTGTTTCTTTTTCTTCTTCTGATTCTTCTCTTTGTGAGAGAGAGAAGGTCAGATTGAAAGAGTAGAGAGAGAGAGAGACCTACTGGTTTGTAGGGAGAGAAAGGGATTGAATAAATTTATAAATTCCATTAAACTCATCTTTTTCTTCTTCTTTCTTTATCACTATTATTAAAGAGAGAAAGAGAGTGTTACTGTTGTGTTTAGAGAGAGAAAGTGAGAACATAGAGTGAGAAAAAGAGATAGATACTAACCGGTTAGAGAGAGAAATTCGAGAGGTTGAAGAAGATCGTGTTTGTTTCGCGTAGGAAACTTATTTTCCCTAAGGGTCTGTTTGGCTGCGCAGAGGGAAATTTAGTGAAAAAAGGTGTTTTCTTCTCCGATTCTTTTTCTTTCTTTAATGTTATCATTTTTCTTCTCTTTAATCATTATTATGCTCTCGTCCATCATGAGTAATTAACTTTCCCGATCTAGGGTTAAGGTTTAGCTTTAGTTTTGTGTGATTTTCTGACTTAATCACTTTTAAGTACTTGTACACTTTAATTTCTTTGCGTATAATTCTCGATAACCCCTTTCATTAGTTATAATTATGTTTGATGGTTCATATTTAGACATTAGGTCTTTAATGTTTCATGCTTACTTTTGATATCTAATAGTTAGAGTACCCGTGATTTTACGTACCGAAATTGAAAGTTTTAAAGTAAGTGTTCTGAAAAGTCAAAATCATCCGAGGTTGGTTATTCTTCCTTGAGTTATATAAGGAGAAGATCTGAATTGCATAAGTTAGATGTCATATTTGCTAAAGTGGACCCCGAAACCCAGATTCTCTCTTCTCATAAATTTCCCGATTATCAATTTTATATTGTTTCTGTTTTAGTTATTTCACTTTAAAACAATCTTTAAAAGAGAAATCACCATAGATACAAGTTTTAGAATAGATTATACTTAGTCCCTGAGGATTCGATCCTGGTCTTATCGGGTTTTACTACTTGACACCCGTATAATTGCGGGTGTACCCTTTTGGGCTCATCAGCAACCTTTCTATCAAATAGGCTACCCGGCTTTCTCCCCGAAATATCTTTGATTACGTCATCCTGTCCGAGACCTCTCTGCAGGGCGACAAAAGCGACGTTTGATTCCAGTTCGGGAGCCTGAACCATAAGGTTGCGAAATCTCTGCCAATAGCTCGCTAGCGTTTCACTTTTTCCTTGTACCACGTTGAACAACTCTTCGGTCCCTCTATTGATACTGGTGCTTCCTCGAAAAGATTCGCAGAAAGCTTGGGCAAGCTGGTCAAAAGATTTTATAGACCCCGGGGCTAGTGCTTGATACCATGCCTGAGCTGGCCCTTTTAGGATGGTGGCGAATACCACACACCATATATTTCGATTAGTCGTACCTAAATTCATCCTCGCAACATAGTTGTTGATGAATACTCTCGGGTCTTCCACGCCGTGATAGTGTTCCAGCGTGGGGCACTTGAAGTTTGCCGGTTTCTCGGATTCCAGTATTTCCCGGCAGAGAGGTGGCTGCCGAATTACCGTCCTTCCCCAGAGTTTGTCCTTCTCTTTTTCTCTTGTTAATTCCGCTACTTGGTGTATGAGCAACTCACAGAGGGTGGGGTCGTCCACACACCCCTCGCCTATCCCAGCATTCTTGGGGGTATAAGGTTCGTCTGAGTTTTGCACACCTTGTTCCCTCAGGATACTCATCTCCAAACGCATCTGGTCGCCTGGTTACAGAGTTAGGGTTTCGGGTGCGTAGGTATCGTCAGGCGAGAAGAGCCTTCTCGCGAACGTCTTGAGCACTTCTTTCCTTTCATTAGGTGTCGCGACCCTCCTGGCTATCTCAGCCTTACGGAGGCTTTCCTCCAATCGTTTTGCGTCCTCGTCCCTTTATAGGTGTACAGTATTGAGTTGTTCAAGTTCAACCACGAGCTCATTTGCGCTTCGGGATCTATGGGATGTCCCACGTGGAGTGTGCTCGTCTGAAGACATGTTTGCCTGAAGAGCTCAGGGAAGTAGTTAATTCTGAAAAAGTATTGAGTAGGATTCGAGTTACCGAATGTGGTGATTTTCTGGAGAGATGCCCCTCCTTCTAGCGCCAAATGCTGATGTCGAAAATTGGCTCCGGGTTAAATTAGCATGAAAAAGGGAGTTGATGCATGACAGCCTCCGTTATGATGGTATGTTTTGTTTAGAGAGGGGAGATTCCTCTATTCTGCTCTTCTTCTCTATTCTGCTCCGCTCCTCTGTTCAACTTCTCTGCTCTGCTCCGCTCCTCGGCTCTGCTCCTGTTCCTGGCTCCTTGCTCCAACTCTTGATTCCTGGCTCCTGTTCGTCTCTTCCAGATGGGGGAAAACCTGCAAAGGGTTCGAAAACCGCTCTGACGCTCAAGACAGTCAGGGTGCTCTTCGCAGTAAAAGAATGAATATTGATTGATCCTTTTGGGGGCGAGTTGTGTGAACTCTGTTTTGGGGGTGATCCTTCTGGTGTGAAGGGATCTTATTTTTAGGAGAGATGGTCTATTTGTTTCCCACAGATCGTGTCCTTTGAAGGACGATGTGGGGGGCCTTTTATAGGAGAAGGTAAGCCGACTGTCCTTAGTGGTGGTGCTGAGGCGGTGGCCGTCAAACCGAAATAGAAGTTACCTTTTTTGCGTATCTAGGGTTTCTCTTCGAGTCTATCCCGGATCTTTGATAAGTGAAAGTTCCTAAGTTCAAGGATACTTCGTTGATATCTTGCCGGAGTGATAGATTCCAAAGGAGAAGTTTCCTCCTTTAGATACTGCTGAGTCCAACCGGGCTTAAACACTTCAAGATGTGTAACTGATTGAGATCTTTCTGGAGACCTCCCTTATTCCTTTAGAGATCCCAGGGTTGATCTATCCATTCAAGGGCGTTTTGTGCAGAGATGGTTTCTTCTGGCCAACCTCCCAGTTTGTTGGAATGTGTGGTGGACCATCAGGGGTTTTAGCTGTGCTGCTGCCTTAAGCTGAGCTGTTCCGAGAGACTTCTCGGCTGACCTTTGACTCTTCAGACGTTAGTCAGCGTCCATACATTTTATGCATCATCAAAATGTGTTAGTGAATAAGTATTTGAAGCAACAAAACAAATGTGGAAGTACTTAAGAGGTTATATCATGAAGTAGTCGACATTCTCGGGAATCCACCATCATCATCCATCTCTATTATCCGCTAAACTTTAGAAGGCATTATTAGAGGGTAGAATTGGTGAGAAGGGCGAGTGAGCTTCCCCACTCTATTTAGTGGTTAATTCCTTTTCGAAGATCATTCATTCCGAAATGTTACCCTCACCCCATTTCATGTGTTGAGTCCATGTTAGTGATCACACTCACACATACGAGGAACCATTCTTGAGTGATTTCATTTTTGGAGTGTACGCCCGTGAGGCCAAAGTCGAGGCGAAATGTACTAAACCCTTAGTGAAGGGGTGAGGGTAACATTTGTGACTTCGGAACATAGATGTTGCTTATTATGGTTTAGCACTTGCACTTCAGGATAAGACCATTAGTGAAGGGGGTCTTTAGCTTTTACAAGAGCTTATTTAGTTGATTCATTATACATTGACATGCTTAAACCCTTTACTATATGAACCATGCTTATCTATGGTTTGGATTTTGGACCCTTGTGTATTTGAAACCATGATGTTTGTGGGTGTCATCTATGGAAACCCTCACGAGACGACACTCGTCCTCTAGGGGTAACCTAGAAGTTTAAAAGCTTGTTGCATACGCTAAATGCAACCAGGATGCCTCCGAAAGTGAGTTAGGCTTTTATTTTGTTTTGTTTGCTCGAGGACTAACAAAGTTTAAGTTTGGGGATCTTGATGTGACATGAAAATGTCACATTTGGAGCGCCTAACTTGGACTAATTAGTCCTTTTCGAGTGTTATCAATAATATTTTATGTGTTTTTCTGATTAGGTATCATATTTGGAGTTAAACATGAAATTCAGAATAAAATGAGCGAATTATCACTATCATTTCATGTGCCCAAAACGAGAGAAAATGACATCAAGCAAATCAAATTACAAGTGGAGTCAATGACGAGTCCGACGGTGAAAAGGAAAGTCGAATCGGAGTTCCGGGGAAGTTATGAAAGAAAGAAGCCAAAGTCTTTTCTTGAAGGCACTCCCCTTGGTTCTAAATGTAGAGACAAGTTGGAGGCACCTGTTGATTTCTAAATCAAGCCCAAAACCAACCCGCCCACAAAAACCTAAGAAGAAGAAAAAAGTAGAAAATATATGGGCACCCTTCTTTATGGTCCAAGTCAAAATAGTCAAATCTGAGTCAAAGTCAAGATGGACCTAGGGTTTGGGTAGTCAGAAGAGAAGTTACTATTCATCATCTTCTTTAACAATCAACCAAGCTACACAAGAAGGAAGAGAGAGAAAGAGGAGGCTAAGAGTTTTGGGTTCTTGTTCTTGAGTTTGAAAGCTTGAGAGAGAGAAAAAGAGAGACAAAAGAAGGAGGATCCGGCCAAAGCATAGGCCGCCTAGCACACTAGGCCGGCCTAGCTGCTGCTCGGGCTGCACAGCTCGGGAGCAGCAGAGCACGAGCATGGGAGCAACAAGTCGCGGCCAGCAGCTCGGGAAGGCTTCAAGGAGCACGGGACAATAGGCCGGAACAACAGCTTCACGCCGGCAGCAAGCTCGGACTGCGTGGTTCTAGCTCGGGACACGACCAAGGACGACAGTTGTAGCTCGGACGTGCATGGGACGCGCGCACGGGGCTCGGAGCAAGCTTCCTTTGGCCCAGATCTAGTGGATTTGGCCGGATTCCTAAAGTTTTTGGTCGGAAACTTGGCCGGATTTTCTTACTTTTCCGGCAACCTTCTTGGTCCGAAACCTTAGGCCTTTTACTCCCCATGTCATGATCTAGCTACCCATGTGGTTTGATTTGATTTTGGACTACAAATTTCTAGAGAGAGAAAGCTTGGGTTAGCTTTAATGGAGGTTGTGTTCTAAATGGAGAAGATGATGGTGGTCGCTATGGGGAACCCAGAATTTGCTAAGGGGAGATCGGCTGCACCTTAAAGACTCATATTTTCCGACGATCTTAGCCTCGAACCACACCGAAAAAGGGAGATTCTCTCATCATTTTCTTTCAATTTCTTATTCAATCTCCATGTTTAGCTAACTTTAGGGTGTCGATTATATGAGATGAAACGTGATGAATTCGTGATTATGTTTAATATGATTTGATGTTTTGCTTACAAATTGATGTTCATTTATTTCGATTATTGTTTCGATGGTATTTTCATGTGTCTTGTCAAGCACTTCACATAGTTAATACACGAAACGAAGTATTCGATGTCGATCGTAGTCTAAGTCATATTTTCATGTGTCTTGTCATGCACTTCACATACTTAGGCGACTAGACGACACTTTCGATGACTTAAGATTAACCGATTTAGACGTTTGTTTGACTAAGTATGATCTCCGGATATACGTAGTACTTAGAGGCATCTACTTTAGGAGTCGAATATCGATTGTACCTCGACACATTAAATCGGACTACACATAGTCGTAGGTTTATCATTATGGATTCTGATGAGTACGTAAAGTACTCCTTTTTCAGACTGTATTTTATAGTCTCTACGTGTTAATTTTGGTGGAATAGATTACGTTATATGGTTTTTGCAGGAAACTCCCTAAAATACAAAGAAGTTATTAATTATAAGAAGTTGGTGAAGATTTCTGATGGACTGGTGATTTGGTGGTCGAAGATTGAATCGGTTCTAAAAATGTAGTTACTATGAGGTGCATTCTGCATTTGTGGATTCTACAGGAGGCAGATCTGGATTCTTAGGGACTAAAGTGAAAAACATACTTAGTCCCCACGTGAACTTAAGGAAAGAAATAGCCTGGTTGTTTAACTTGTGTGGGGGCTAGTAGCATATATCTAGAGTGCTATTAGCACTTCCACTCATTAGCCTTCTTTCACAAGCAAGTTCAATATTGAAAACAGTCAAATACTAAGAGCAAGTCCAGCCCCAGCCCGGCTGAGGTCATAATTTTGAAATTATGGCCTCAGCCGCCCGCTCCAAGCCCAGCCGCTTGGAGCGGAGGCTGGGGCTCCTCCTTCAATCGCCCCTAACATTAGGGGCGATTGAAGGGAGGCCCCAAGTGACCGTTGGGGCCCCAACGGTCACTTGGGGATGCCCCCTAGCTGTTGGATTTGCTCCAACGGCTAGAAATGGGTCCAACCCCTATAAATAGGGGTTGGACCCATTTTCATCTCCCACTCTCTTCATCACTTTCTTTCTCTCATTCTTGCAACTTCCTCTCCATTTCTATCTCTCTTTCTTTCAATTTTTTTTTTATCTTTTCATTTGTTCACCCATGGATCCATTAGACATCAACGAATTCGATAACCAAAGTTATATGGAAATGTTGTCCCCTAATTCTACTTACTCGTCGGCTCAATTAGGAGTTGATGATTATGAACTATGTGAGGATTCTTGCGTGCAAGGAGGGACCACTTCGACAAAGATACCTAAACGGGAACCGTATAAGCCGGATGAAGATATTTTACTTGCTAATTGTTCTTTGAGAATCACATTTGATGCGGTTGTCGGAAATAGCCAAAAATATAAAGTATTTTGGCAAAAAATATTGGATGAATATAATGCGAGTGCAAAGTTTCAACGCACACTTAGAAGTTGTAAATCTCATTTCAGTGAGATAAGCTCAGAATGTCAAAGTTTTATATCGACTTTGAGGATAATAACTAAAGTTCCAAAAAGCGGAGAAAACGATTATGATCGGGTAATTGTTTCTAAATTTTTAATTTCTTTTTTCTATCTCTTCACTTCATTCATAATATATACTTATATATATTTTGTTTATTTTAGTTACAAAGAGCTATCGAATTTGGCCATAAACAAGCCAAAGCAAATGCAAGAGTTGGCGAACCATCCACACATTCTACCGCTTCAAAAACTCCCAGTGAGGGATATTGGGAAAAAAGAGATGAAGATTCCCAACAAAGATCAGCAACTTTGAGTGAAGCAGTACGGGTTCAACAAGAGACCCTAAAGGTGCAACAAGATTTTCTACGGGTGCAAACGGAGTTGGCGAACCGACAATATGGGATGGACTTAATGAAGATTGATATTAGGTCTCTCGACAAACATGCTCAACAAATGCTTTTAGCGGCGCGAGATGCTTGGTTCAACGGTGCACCACGAGACCCAAGAAACCCCTTCTAGTTATTTTTAATTAATTTTTCTACTGTTGTTTAGTCGTATTTAAGTAGTTTTAATTTTTTAATCAATTATTAGTTGTAATCGATGTTTTTTTAATTGCATTTTATTAGTAAATTGGGAAATTTCAAATTCAAATTTTCGGCCTCAAGAGAGGCTGGGGCTGGAGCTGAATTTTAGAGGCTGACCTGAGGCCAATAATTTTAGGTGAAAAAGTGGTTTTTTCGGCCTAAGACAGGCTGGGATTGGACTTGCTCTAAGTTTGACTCGGCTGTGAGATGATAAAGTCGGCTGGGAGAGTATCATAACAAAGTCGGTTTGGTAAATTATTAAGGAAGTTTCCAATTTAATTAAATTTGCCCAATCTATAAAAAGGGGTTTAACCCATACAATGAGGACACACCTCCACCACCAACACTGAGAGCAATCTTAGAGGAGCAATACAAGAGCAATATTAGCTTCTTTTGAGTGTCAATTTTGGGAGATTCAAGAGCTTCATCGAAGACAAGTTTTAGAGAAAGACGAGGGCTTCATCAATATTAATTCGGTTTTATCTTTTTCTCTTATCTTTTCTTTTACTTGTCTATTATTAATTGAACCATGTATTTAATATCCATGGGTTTCTAACTCTTCCACTAGGATAGAGGATGAAACCCTAATAAGAGTATTTGAATTCTAATATCATATTTATTTTATTATCTCTTTTAATGTGCTTAATGCTTTTAAAATTAATCGTACTTCGGTTAGTCTAATAAACTAACAACTTGGATTTGAATTGCAATATATTTTAAGTGAAGTGGGTTATGGGTTTTGATAATTGTTAAAGTGTTTAATTGTCTTATTTTCCGAAAATTGAAGATTGATTTCTAACAATTTTTGAGTTATCAAAGAGGGATAATAATTTCAATTAGATATTAGATTCGAATATGATTGTTAGTGGTGAATTCCAATATCCTAGATTTACCAACTTATAGTTTTTCATCACAACTTTATTTTGTTTTCCAAATTCTCCAACTTTTAGTTTTTCAAATATCTTCTCTAAAATCAATTGTCCACTTTCCTAGTTTGTTAGTTAATTTTAGGTTTAGGTTTAATTCCAAAAAATCTCCGTGGGTTCGACCTCGTAATACTTGCCATATTCACATACGGTTCGTACACTTGCGAGTTTTAATTTAATATAATTAGCCTAGTATTTAGGTTCACTAGATTTCACATCAAGTTTTTGGCGCCGCTGTCGGGGATTTGTTTTTAGGAATTGTTTCTAAATTTGGAATTGATTTTTAAACTAGTTAGTTTAGGAAATTTTTTTTTTCTAAAAAAAAAAATCACAAAAATATTTTATTTCTTAATTTTTTTTAGGAGCTTTCTAAATTCTGGTTATTTGTGATTGTTTCAGATTTAGCAATAGGTGAAGAAAAAAAAAAGAAGCCTCGGATTCAAACACGTAAGGGAATATTGGTCCGGGTCGTCTGCAAAGGTCATCGCCCGTCTAGAACGGGAGATAATTTTACTGATCACCCACGAATCTCCTGTAAGTGGGTAATTGTGTGAATTTGTTTGCCTCATTGTTTTGCCGAACTATTTAGTGTAAGCATTTTAGTAATGGCACAAAACCCAATTACAAGATAGGAGTTCGGATTTCATCACCGTTCTCTTGCCCATTTAGGAAGCAACATTCGCGATGTTAAGCCTCGTTAATAATTAAAATTTTATTTAGATAATGACCCTAGGGTATCGAGCTCATAGGACCTTCATAAACAACTCGGGAACTCGATGTTTATTTGGGCATGCTCAGAGGAAAGCGTGTGAGCAATTCTTGTCAAAAAGGCCGCCTCGAGAAGAGGAAACGTTTGCCAAAGGAAGACGGTTGTTACAACGTTCATCGTTGGTTGTCTTCCTGGAGAATTGTTTTCCATCTACTTTGATCGAGTAACCCTTATAACAGTCATAGTTCAAGTGTTGTGGCGAAGTAGGAGCTGTCTAGATTACTAGGCAAATCTGACAAGCCATTCACTAAATCTACGTCTAATAACTTGTTGCTAGATTCTGTTTAGGTTGCTTGGTGGAGTCAGCTTGATTGTGCTTGTTTCCTTAGGATCTTCGTAGTGAATCCTTGGTTTTCGAAAAAAAGAATATTCTCTTCTCTGTCCGTGTCAGTTGATGCCACCTAGACCTCGTGATCACTTAGGTCGTTTCATTAAAAGAGATCAAGGAAGTGAACTAATTGAGGTAATGGGTGAGAACATAGATCAACGTAGGATTGAGAATGCTCCACTAACCCTAAAAGAGTACATGTACCCCACAAGGACTGGTTGTCCGTCGTGTATTCGGTTGCCTGTCACCACGACTCATTTTGAGCTAAAACCGGGTATGATCCAAATGTTGCCGATTTTCCGTGGTGCGGAAAATGAGAATCCCTATCACCATATTAGGGAATTTGAGGATATTTGTTCAACCATGAAATATAGAGATATGTCTGAGGATGAGTTAAAAATGACGTTGTTTCCCTTCACTTTGAAAGAGAAAGCTAAATCTTGGTTGCACGCTTTGCAACCCGAGTCGACCAGTCATTGGGAAGAGTTAACCACAACTTTTCTTCAAAAGTTCTTCCCTAAACACAAAACCGCTACCATTAGCCAAAATCTTGCAGGTTTTGTGCAGCAAGATGGAGAGTCCCTTATTAGTTATTTAGAGAGGTTTAACGACTTCCTCTTACAATGCCCTCACCATGGTTTCGAGAAAATACGATTAGTCCAAATTCTCTATGATGGACTAGATTATCAAACTAAAACCATGGTTGAATCATTCTGCAATGGTGGATTTGTGAATAAAACAGCAGAAGAGGCAATGGAGTACCTCTATGATGTGGCAGAGAAACCTCACCAATGAGAACCCTTTAAAGAGCCTAGGAGGACTGTAGCTAACAAGGGGGGCATATACCATATAGAATTCCATCCAGCTTTTGTCGATTTAGCAAAAAGATTAGAGGCCGTTGAAATAGATAAACAAAAGTCTTATGTCGAGTCTAGGGGCACACCAAATCCGGTTATGAGTGTAGGAAATGAACTAGTAAGTTACCCATGTTCAGTTTTTGGAGATCCTACACACACGGGTAACCGATGCACCTTATTCTTTAGTGAACATGAACAAACCAATGCTCTCTATCAGAATCAAAGGTATGAGAACAAATAAAGGTTTGATCAATTCTCTAACACCTACAACCCAGGGTGCAGAAAACATCCTAATTTCTCATGGCCCAATGGACAATCTCATATCACTCAATCCGAGAGTATTTCTAATCCTCCAGGCTTCCCTAAAGAACCAACTGTGCCAACTCTTGCCACCCAACAAAAATTGTTATCTTTAGAAGAATCTCTATCATTACTCGTCCAGAGTAATGCTCAGCTGAATCAAAGTACTGCTCGGTTCCAAGAAACAACAACTCAGATGATGAACTCCCAAGCTCAGCCCATTCTAAAATTAGAGGCACAAATAGGTCAATTGGCTAATACACTAAATGCGAGGGAACCAGGTAAATTCCCTAGCCAACCTCAACCAAACCCAAAAGGAGTGTTTGAAAGTAGTTCTTCAAAGACAAAAGAACAAGTACAGGCAGTCACTACACTTAAGAATGGAAAAGTTATAGGTGAGGAACTTGAAAAGTGTAAAACTACTACCTCACCCACCAAAGAGCTGATAGAGAGAGAGCCACCTTCTAAGGGTATAGACGAGAGTTCACCTGAGAGAATCCGTACCATTCCAGCTCCTTTTCCTGAAAGGCTAGCTGCGGATAGAAAGGGTGCAAATGCTAATGAATTAATGGATATTCTTAAAGAAGTAAAAATTAGCATTCCACTACTTGATGCAATCAAGCAGTTCCTGCTTATGTAAAACTCCTAGAGGAATTGTGTACTCATAAGCGTAAGCCACAAGTACACAAGAAGGATTTTCTAACTGAGAATGTCAGTTCCATCATTAAAGAACGGAAACTCCCTCCCAAGTATAAAGACCCTGGTAGCCCGATTCTTCCCTGCACTATAGGAGATCATCATATAGAGCGTGCTTTACTTGATTTAGGTGCCAGTGTCAATCTTATGCCTTACACAATCTATTTACTGCTAGGATTAGGAGAGATGAAACCCACATCTGTAATGCTTCAATTAGCTGATCGTTCTGTAAGACGTCCACGTGGTATTGTTGAGGATGTATTAATTACAGTGGGTGATCTCATTTTTCCTGTTGACTTCATAGTCTTAGATACTGAGCCAGTCGAAAATGTCAATAGCCAAATCCCAAATCTTAGGTCGGTCATTCCTTGCTACGTCAAATGCAATCATTTTTTGTAGAAGTGGGTTGTTGAAGATGTCATTTGGTAGCATGAAAATCGAATTAAACATTTTCAATGCTGGACTGCGCCCATCTAATCCTGATGAATTTGATGAGGCAGACCTAATTGAGTTGTTAGTTCAAGATTTTCTACTGACCACATTGTCTCAAGATCCGCTAGAACTCCTTTTGACCTACTTTGAGACAACCGCTAAGGAAGAAGAGGTCCAGGAAGTAAACGTTGTGTTAGAATCAACTCCAGTTTTAGATCACCTCAAGTGGAAAGCCAAACCTGAACCTTTAGAAGTCAAACCATTAGTACCTGACTCAACAGTTTTAGAACCACCTAAGTTAGACCTAAAACCACTGCCTGACACACTTATGTATGCCTATTTAGGTTCTACTGAGTCCTTGCCTGTTATAATTGCTTCAGACTTAGATCAAGAACAGGAAGATAAAGTGTTAGATGTCCTTAAGGAACATAAAGAGGCGATAGGATGGTCATTAGCTGATATTAAGGGAATAAGTCCTTCTGTGGTACAACATCAGATCTATTTAGAAGATGATGCTAAAACATCTCTTGAACCACAAAGAAGGTTAAATCCTGCCATGAAAGAGGTTGTTAGGACTGAGGCTATGAAACTTTTAGATGCAGGTGTCATTTACCCAATCTCTGATAGCTTATGGGTCAGCCCAGTTCAAGTCGTACCTAAAAAGACAAGTATCACGGTAGTAGAGAATGAGAATAACGAGTTAGTACCCACCCGTGTGCAAACGGGATGGCGTATGTGTATTGACTACCGTAAGCTGAATACCGTAACTAGGAAAGATCATTTTCCTCTTCCTTTTATAGACCAGATGCTAGAGAGGTTAGCCGGACATGAGTATTATTGTTTTCTTGATGGGTATTCCGGTTATAACCAAATCGCCATAGCACCTGAGGATCAAGAGAAAACCACTTTCACTTGTCCTTTCGAGACGTTCGCCTATCGTCGTATGCCGTTTGGGTTGTGTAATGTACCAGCTACCTTTCAACGGTGTATGCTTAGTATATTCTCTGACATGGTAGAACGTTTACTCGAAGTCTTCATGGATGACTTTTCTGTGTTCGGGTCCTCCTTTGATGAGTGTCTTCACCATCTTACCCTCGTCCTTCAAAGGTGTAAAGAGAAAAATTTAGTGCTCAATTGGGAGAAGTGTCATTTCATGGTTAAGTCTGGTATAGTGTTGGGACATGTTGTTTCGTCTAGGGGCATAGAAGTTGATAGAGCGAAAGTAGATCTTATTTCCAAACTCCAAATTCCGAAAGAATTTTTTGATGAAAGGCCCAAATTTTGGGCCCAAATACAAAAAAAAAACCCAACAAGGTTTATTATCTCACCCAAAACCCAATAATCAAATAATAACTCATATCAAACCCAAATACACATCCCAATGTGCAATCCGGGCCCAACTCTTATCTCTAAGATTTCTTATTTTCTTCTAAACCCTCTTTTGCCCTCCTATATATATCCAACAACTCTAACAAATCATATCTTTCTCTCTCAAAAATCTGATTTACTTTCTCTCTCCAAAATCTGTTTCGCTTTATCTCTCTACCTAAACCGAAACCCAAACCCTATATTCCACCTTCTTCTCTCTACAGTCATCATCTCTTCGATCATCATCTTCGTTTTCACCTTTCTCTCTCTAATATTTTCATCATCTTCGTTCAGTCATCACCTACAGACACAAACCGAGATACAAACCCTCTTCTTCATTCATCATATCTATTCATCTTCTCCAGCCATCAACTTGTTCGAATCACCATCTTCTTCTCCTATAAATCCAGGTAACTGTTGATGATGAAACTCTTTTTTATGAGATTGTATGCTTTTGTTCATCCTTCTCGTGTAAAGCTTAGTTTCTGAAGTGTCCGTACAGTTCTTTCGCTGTCCGTACATCTTTTTTGTTTCTGGTATAACTTTAACGTTTGTGTTAACATTTACAAATATTTCTGAACATTTGGTTACATGTTACAAGTACTTTATCATGTGTTAACACATTTGTTTCATAGCTATTGAATTAGCAGTTTGACCAACATTTGATAGAATGATCAGACATTGCTTCTTGCACCACCTGATTATACCACATATTCGAAGCATTCAGTAGAATGTTATCCATCATTTTCACATAATTTCACACATTTCATTAAATTATACGACATTCTCATTGATAACTGAACATTCATACGCATGTCCAGA
>BEHA01005395.1:180890-192049 GCA_002897215.1 Eschscholzia californica subsp. californica
TTTATAAAATATGGCATCTAAGAGTCCCTATTAAAAATATTAAATAAATTCTTTTGTTAAATAAATAATATTAAAAATAAACTTTTATTTATAAAATATATTTCAAGAAATCGAAAAGGGAGTAAAAATTGTAAATAAATTCTTTTGTTTCATAAATACTATTAGAAATAAACTTTTAGTTCTAAAATAACTTTTATTTACAAAATTTTATTTAGAAATAAATTTTTATTTATGAAATATGTTTATTAAACAGAGGAATTTATTATACTATTAGAAATAAAGGATCTCAACTCTAAAAAATGTAAGGAAAACATACTGATAAAATAATTTCTTCATTAACTATTAGCTTGTAGAGAACTCATTTCATATAGTGACGAGATATATGGTTACATGCCGCCATAATAAAGCCATATCTTAATTTAGTGTTTTATTAAACGAAAGTTATTTAATAAATATTATTAAGGGGTATTTAGGGATACCCCTCATCCTTAATGTCCAATTAGGGATACCCTTTTTTAATTGGATATTAGGGATACCCCTTTTTTTGTACTTAAAAGTACAAAACTACCCTAATTCAATTGGATAGTTAAGAGAAAAAAAATTTATGAGAAACGAAAATAAGTTGATAAACATAACATCGAAGAGGTATAAGAGATCAAAGAAAAAAAGAAACAATAAGAATAAGGGTAGTTGTGTACTTTTAAGTCTAAAAAAGGGTATCCTTAATATCCAATTAAAAAAGGGTATCCCTAATTGGACATTGGGGATAAGGGGGTATCGCTAAACAACCGACATGCTAAATGGGTGGAACATCATTCTCTGAATTTTCTTCAAGGCTTATAGATTGTAATGGTTGAACAGCTTCAATGTTACGCAACTTATTGAGCTTGAGAGAATTGAAGGGGAGGTTCTTTGATACGAATTTGACTGTGGAAGGTTTTAATCGAGATGGCGGGTTTCTTCTGTGGAACTGGTGAGGGAAAGCCATAGGTTTCTCTGGTGGTATTTCTAATAGTATTTATTAAACAAAGAAAATTATTTTATAAACTATGGTAGCTAAGAAATCCTATTAAAATATAAAATATATTCTTTCTTTAATAAATACTATTATACATTAACTTTTATTTATAAAATATCTTTGAAGAATTCAAAGAGGGAGCGAGAGAGAGAGAAAAAGGAAGCGATGCTTGAAGCGCCTCATTTCTTGAAACATATTTTTTTAAAATGAAAGCTTATTTACAATAGTATTTATTAAATAAAAGAATATATTATTATATATTGTCTAATAGAATGTTGTATCGAAAAACTAGCTAAAACCCCTACAAATTCATAATAGTCATTTTATAAGCTCTAGCACCATCATTTTACATTTCTTTGAAAAACTTCCAAAGCTTTCATGAAATTCTCAATTTGAACATAAATACCAATCATGATTATCCAAGAAAAAATATTTCTCACAAGCATTTCATCTAACAACTTTATTGCTATTTCAATCAACCTAAGTCTTGTATAACCAACTAACATTGCATTCCAAGCAACAACATCTCTTTCAAGCATTTTATCAAACACATTGCTTGCATCAACTATACTTTCACAACTTCCATATAAACCCAACAAATAAGTTTGAACATAAACATCAAAACTAACAAATTGTCATCCATCATTCATAACTCAATGAAAATAAAGCAATGGAGAAGTTGGATTATACCTTGAAACACTATCAAATTCTCCTTCCATTGAAAGTATATAAAACTTTCTCTCTCTAGAATTTAGAACCAAAAACTAAATCAAACCCCTTAAAAGCCTCTTCAAACAACAAACAAATAGATTAAATCACCAAAACCTAAAAACATCAACCTATCTTATAGTCAAAATCGATTCAAACCCCAAAAATTCTAATCGGCATCGATAATCCAACTCGGTTCGTTCATGAGAAAAACTCAAGTTCCTAATTTATTAGTTAGATTATTACTAGGTATTTCTAATTGAATGAAGGGTATTTTTGACTCTTAAAAAGTTGGTGCTTTTAAAAATGTCCTTTAAGCCTATTTTTATAACTTACTTGGGGCCTAGCTAGTTAAAAAGATGGGTTGTCTTTTTAACAAAAAAATACAAGAAATTGGGCCTCCGGCCCAATTTCCTGTTTACTAAAATTATAGTTCCGATTTTTTAAGCAATTTGAAAATAAGGTTAGAAAAATAGGTTGATAGAGAAAAATTGTAAAATTAAAGTTTGAAAGATAGGTTGATAGAGAAAATTATAAAAGAAAATAATTACATAAAGATTTGAAAATGGAAGAGGCCTAGAGACAAAGTTGGTTGTTGTTTACACTCTACAACAGAAAAAAATGAAAAAAACGGTTTCAATGGGAGTTGAACACGTGATCTACTGAGCACAAACCATTAGATTTACCAACTAAGCTAGTAACAGTTTAATGTTATGTTGTTTTTTTTGTTAAAAGGTTTAATGTTGTGTTGTTAGTCTTGCTTCAAAATATAAATTGCACAAACGAAATATGAAGAACTCAATGGGCCCCTTGCCGTGGGGAGCCCAGTACGAGCGTCCTATCCCATCCGCGACCCTATGCATGACTTGAATCTTTCATAAGTTCAGACTATGTGTTGTTTATCATATGCATGGAGCCATGGCTATGTTGTTTGTCCTACTCACAACCTTTATACATGGTTATAATTCACATGTTTTGTTCAAACTTCAAAGGTAGTCAGGTTACACCTAATCTATAATATTTATTTATATTACTAATCAGAAACAAAATAAAATCAGGAGATACTGAGTCGGATGGTGACTTGGATTGCTAGATATGCATATGATAAACAACACCAATTTCACACATAATCTGAATCGTCCAAACAAATCTGATGTATAATTGGAACTCTTAAATGGTTTCGACATCAAGGCCAACTTCTACCAGATCAGGAAGATCATTTTTTTTGTTGCACTAATACACTAGAATCCCAAACGGAATAAGGATGAATTTTGTATTGTCTATTTTTTTTATGAAAGTGTTGTCTAAATTAAACGTGGCATCTTTCTTAATCCAGATGTTTGTAAGCGGGTTAATATCATTGCATGTCCAACTGATAGTACAATTGTCATTCATGTCTCTAGCCACGCAGGGGAAACTAGTATCAACACTCACAAGACATGCACCTCCAGGTGTCTCAAGCCCTCATTTGTACTGCCAATTCATCAATAAATCAATCTATAAATAAATATAAAGGGTAGTTGGTGGATTGATCCAATCTCTAATCTCTTTAGTACCCAAAATTAACTATTGATATCATTTAAGTGTGGTGATTAATATGGCTTCAAGTGATAAGGATGTACCAGAGAGCATGAAATCATTTGATGAAACATCATCAGGAGGAGGAGTTGTTCCAGGGAAACCAATGACAGTAGGTCAACATATGCTGGACAAAGGAGCTGCGATGTTACAATCACTTAAACCCATCAAGCAGATGCAGCAACACGTTTGCACTTTCGCGCTCTACAGCCATGATATGAGCCGTCAAATCGAAACCCATCACTACGTTACTCGTCTCAATCAAGATGTTCTTCAATGCGCCCTTTACGACTCCGATTTACCTACTGCTCGCCTTATTGGTGTCGAATACATTGTCTCTGATAGGATCTTTGAAGGACTTTCACCTCATGAACAGAACCTCTGGCACTCCCATGCTTATGAGGTACGTGTGCACTACACTTTTCTGCGCGACTCGTTGCTCTTAAGAATGCTAGTTTTGAGAATGAGTTATCCTAATTATCTAGGACCCTTACACTACAATTTGAGCGTTCTCCTTATTAAACAGGGTTCTATGGGCGGTCCGTGACCCCTGAACAGTTAATGCCTTCCCCTTATTGAATAAGGTTCTATGGTTGGTTTGTGACCCACCGTGGATGCCGAAGGCATCCTGGTTGTGAATATTTCTAGGTTTTTTCCCAGTCATTGTTAATTGGGTGTGGACTCCTGCCTTTTAGTTTTTTTTTTTTTTTTGTGTTCGAATTATAAATTTTTTATCATATTTAAATGATTCAGATCAAAGCGGGATTGTGGGTGAATCCAAGAGTTCCCGAGATGGTGCAGACGTCAGAGCTTCAAAATCTAGCCAAAACTTATGGAAAATGTTGGTGCACTTGGCAAGTAGATAGAGGTAATTTAGTGAAGCGACTTAATTCAATAAATATTAAATTTGTCTTTCAAACCTAACTAGTTAATGACTTGATGAAATATTGTAAGGGGACGTGCTTCCGTTGGGTGCGCCTTCTTTGATGATGTCTCCACAAGGAGTAGGCATGGGAATGGTGAAGCCTGAACTGCTTCAAAGAAGAGACCAAAAGTACAACATATCAAGTGATGATTTGAAGAAATTGAGGGTGGAGATTGCTGAACCAGAATGGATTAATCCTCAGGCTGATCATTGGAAAAATACTGGCAAAGGTTTTGCAGTGGACATCGAACCAACTGAAATGAAGCTTATTGCTCCCTTCCCTTGATAATAAATGAACAATTTTAGTAGTCAATTAGTATTTTTGTTTTTGTTGAAACTTTAGTAGTCAATCAGTAGGAATGATGAAATGAGGAAGTTTTGTTACAGCTTTTGTAGGCAAAAACTTTGTATATATAGACGTGGTTATATCTATTATAAGTTGTTTCTATGCCTCTTCATCAAAAAAAAAAAAAAATTGTTTCTATGCCACGGAAATTGTTCACTTCTCTCTATTTTTTGTTTTTTTTTTTTAAGAAAGAAAAGGCATTTTGGTTTCTTTTCAGTTCCTATTTTTTACTCTTTATTTTATTTTATTTTCTCCTTCCAGAAATGAGATGGAGGAGAGAGAGTAAAAGAAAGTTAAAGATAACGAAAAAAGGGAGTCATATGGGTATTTTTACTTATCTAGGGGCCATGCAGGAAGCTGGTCACAAAGTTGGGGGTCATATGGGAAATAATCCTAATTTTAATTCTCTTTTCTTCTCTAAGTAAGTACCCCTGAATTCTAAACATATCACCAATGTTAATGCTGCATCTGTTTATGTTCTTTTTTTGATAGTGTGTTTTTTATGAAAGTTCTTTTTTGATAGTTTAGTAGTGTATTTTGATATTTGGATTTTTTTTTTCTTTTCACAAACTGAGGTCAATATATTGAAAACTGAGGTCAATATATTGATCTGGTGCTATTTCTGATTATTTGGTGTGGTTTTGTCATGGAGTTAACTTTGAACCAGCGATATATAGTTCGTGGATGTGCCTTGTCATGGCCCATAGGCCAGACAATGGTATGTTATCGAAAAGATGAAGATAGATTTAATGATTAGCACATATCTTAATTATATCTTGCTAAATAATGATTAAATTTATTTATTTTTATAATTATTTGTGTTTTTTTGGTTAATCTTTTTCAATTGTACCGTAAATTGTAATTTTGTTTTTGTAATATGAAATGAAGTTATAAGTTTACATTAATTTTTAGGGTTATTCTCAAATAGCTCCCAATTTTGTGACCGGTTTCCTGCCTAGCCCCGTACTTTAGCAAAAATACCCAGATGACCCTCTTTTAAGATTCAGTTATAACACCGTTAACTAGTCATCATTTCTCTCTCCTCCATCTCATCACCTCTCTCTGCCACCTCATCGTCTTCTCCCGCAAAAGCCGTCGGTCGGCTAATTTTCCTACTGATGACCTTCAAACTTTTTTAAAAAATATTAATATTTTTCCTCCCTTCTTTATCTTTCTCTAAAAAAAGTTTTTTTCTCTTTTCTCTTTCTCTCTAGAACAAATCTAGAGAGAGTGGATCTGCTGAAGGTCCCGAACAGGACCTTCAACAGATCCTCTCTCTAGATCTGTTCTAGAGAGAGAAAAAAAAATTAGAGAGAGAAAAAGTATTAATTTTTTTTTTTAAGTTCGAAGGTTGCCGGCCGGAAAATTTGTCGGCAGACGACTTTTGCTAGAGAAGACGATGAGGTGGCAGAGAGAGGTGATGAGATGGAGGAGAGAGAAATGATGACTAGTTAACGGTGTTATAACGGAATCTTAAAAAGGGGGCCATCTGGGTATTTCACTAAAGTAGGGGGCTAAGCAGGAAACCGGTCACAAAGTTGGGGGTTATTTGGGAAATAACCCTAATTTTTATTGGAAAGCCCGAACCGAGACTGTCCTGTTCCGACTGGCCCGTAAATAAACGGTCTGGGACAGTCTCTTGAAAGTGACCGGCGGAAATCGCCCGAATAAATAGGTGGTCACTGATGCACCCGAAAAGGTTGCACACCCAAGCGGAGGTATCAAGTAGTAATCCGGCAAAGCCGGGATCGATCCAAGGATAGGAAGGTAGTTTGGATATCGAAGGGTCTTATCCCTTGGTCTAGATATTACAAGCTAACTTAGACTAAAGAGGAAAGAAACAAAGATAAATGGGGGTTTTGATCGAAAGAGTAGCAAAAGAAGAAAACAAGTAAAGCTAAACTAAACAATCAAAGTAAACGGGCGAGAGAGATTCGAGAGAAGAGTCGAAGGAAACAAGAGTCGGGAGGTGGTAAGACTCGATTCGGGCAAACATCGATCGAGAGGGATACTTCGATCCACAAGATTGAAAGTGACAATTACTAATAATCTATTCACATGAAAATGCAATTAACTTCACCCACATTAACAATCCTAAGCATCATGTATCTAACTAAGCATAATCGATCAAACGTCACTAAGCATCGACTATCAAACTTATACACACTATCTAATGAATTGTAAATGAACAAATATGACACTAATAAGTATAATACGTCAAACTAAGTATAATCGATCAAAGGTTAGTAAGTATCGATTATCAAACTATGCACGCATTATCAAACTTTGTGTCAATAGGCGATTAAGATCAAGGTTTCTAGTTTATAAAACTAGACGAAGTCAATTAAAATCACATGTAAACAAATAATAAGTCATTCATCACATTCAAATCATGCTTCAAGAGTATCCAAATACAAGAGTAAGGTGTCGAAGTCCGAGAATCCATAATGATAAATCTACAACTATGTATGGTCCGATCTAATGTTCCTAAGTATAATCTATGTTCGACTCCTAAGGTGATGTCCATAAGCACTACGTATATCCAGGGATCATACTTAGTCAAACAAACGTCATAATCGGTTAATCCCGAGTCAACGAAGGTGTTGTCTAGTCGCCTAACTATGTGAAGTGCATGACAAAACACATGAAATTATGACTTAGACTACGATCGATATCGAATACTTTGTTCGTCTATTAACTATGCGAAATGCTTGACAAGACACATGAAAATACGATCAAAACGATAATCGAAATAAATGAATATCAATCTATAATCAAAACATCAAATCATATTAAACATAATCACGAATTCATCACATTTCATCTCATATAATCGACACACTAAAGTTAGCTAAACATGGTGATTGAATAAGAAATGGAAAGGAAATGATGAGAGAATCCCCCTTTTTCGATGTGGTTCAAGGCTAAAATCGTCGGCAAATATAAGTCTTTAAGGTGCAGCCGATCTCCCCTTAGCAAATTCTGGGTTCCCCATAGCGACCATCATCATCTTCTCCATTTAGAACTCAACCTCCATTAAAGCTAAACCCTAGTTTTCTCTCTCTAGCAATCTTCAACCAAAATCAAATCAAACCACATGGGAAGCTAGGTAAGGATGAGGGGAACAAAAACCCTAAAGTTTCGGGTCAAGAAGGTTGCCGGAGAACTCATACAAGTCCGGCCAAAGTTGAGAAGAAATCCGGCCAAAAAATGGAGTTTCCGGCTAAATGAGGTGTTGTCCGGCCTTGAGCTGCTGGAAGTCGCGTCCCCAAGGCCGTTCCGAGCTGCAGCCGCGACCTTAGCAAGCTTCTTGTGCACGATCTGTCCGTTCCGAGCGAAATCAGGGCTGCTCCCTTGCTGTCCCGCGGGTGTTGCTGTGCGTCCATGAAAGCTGCAGCAGCAGCTCCCGTGCATCCTTCCCGTGCCTGCCAGCTGCTGTTGCAGCTCTCCCGAGCAGCCCGAGCTGCTGCCGGCCAAGCTTGGCCGGCCTTGAGCTTGGCCAGCCTTGTTTTGGCCGGCACTTCTCCTTCTCTTTGCTCTCTCTCCTTCAACCTCTCAAACCTTTAAAACCCTAGTTGCTTCTCTAGGTTTTTGATGATGAACACTCAAACCCTAGCCACCTTTCTCTCTCTCTTGCTTGGTTGTTTCCCTTTTCCAAGGTTGAAGATGATGAATAGTGTCCCAACTTGTGTTTACACAACCCTAGACTTAGTCAAACTTGACTAAGTCTTAGGCCATTTTGACTTGGACCAAAAAGGTGCCCATAGAATCTCTATTATTCTCTTCCTTTTTGGGCTCTTGGGTTGGGCTTCTTTCTAAAGCAAGGGAGTGCCTTCATTTTGTCTCTACATTTAGAACCAAGGGGGTGCCTTCATAGAATCCTTGTTTCAAGACCGAACCTCGGCTTCTTTCATTCACAACTTCTCCGTCCGAACTCCGAATCGACTTCCGTTTTCACCGTCGGACTCGTCATTGACTTCACTTGTTGTTTGACTTCTGATTTTGACCAAACCCCTGGTGCTCTTTTCTTCCCTTTTGCCGCATAAGATAAAAATGTGATAATTCGCTCTCTTTATTCCGAATTACACACCAAACCCCAAATAAACTACCTCATCAAAGTTAAGTGACCTAAATGTGGCATTTTCACGCATAAATAATTAGAAATAAAACTCGAAAAGAACTAACTCATCAAAGTTAAGTGACCTAAATGTGGCATTTTCACGCCACATCAGTCACCAACATTTTTTTGTTCGAGTCAACCAATCCGATGAAGTTAGAATCCTGTATCGACCAGTCCGGGCCGATTCCCACCACTATGCATACCCTAAATATTGATAATCGTTTCAGCTGAAGCGTTTCATCTCGACAACAAGAGGCCAGCCTCGCTAAAGGAGTCCAAAATTTGTGTCGGACTTGTGACGTAGGAAGACAGTTACACATGGTTTCGAAAACGGTTTAGCGGGTCAGTTATCGGATTAGATATTGTCCCATATCGAGGTACTTCCAACAATTTGATGCAGCGGAACTTCCGAAAAAAATTATATCTGTTTTTATAAATTTGAATTTTAGGTCTGGGTCAGCAACTCCAACCCGAGTCGAAAAATAGTTTGGGACGGCTGAAGGCCCCAAAATGACCGTTGGGTCTCCCCAGCGGTCATGTTGGGGGGAAATGTGGTCGTTGGATTTGATCCAAAGGCCAGATCTTCTAGATTTGGTTGTTCGATACATTTTTGTAAATATGATTAGTTTTAATTATTTTTTTTTAACTTTAATAAGTTTTAATTTGCTTTTTAACTCTGACAAAAACTCGCACATTAATAATTAAAATACATGCCACCAATGTGTCAGTCCCCAAATAGTTCCCAACCTTGGAAAAGAAAATTGTTTCGAAAATAATTCAAACACGTTTTTCGTAGACTCACAAAAAATCCATGCACACGTTTTCCACATGCACAAATTTTAGTCCTCCAGATATACTGGAGTTGGAGCAGATTTTTGAGGCTGAGGTGAGGCTGAAAATTTTGGGTTGAAAAAAATATGTTTTTGGACCTAAATCAAGCTGGAGTTGCTCTTAGACTGAGGCAGCTCTTCCAAAGGTTGCAAAGCTCTCTCACATCTCCTTCGAGAATTGACCTTCCCATTATCTGGTCATAAACTGGTCCCAAAGAGCAATTGATGTAGAAACGCAGCGGAATTAAAAGAGATGAATAAACTAAATAAGAACGATAAAAATAAAGATTAAATAACTCTAAATACTCAAATTTATTAAAACTTCAAAGGGGTTTTTTCTCTCAATCTGCGCATAATGGACAAACTAGATATCCTTTTATAGGATTCTGGACTTTCCTAGATAGACTTTAATTAGACTTTCCTAAATAATTCAAATACTGCAACTTCCTAAATAACTAGACTCAAATCTGGACCTTTCCAATTATTGGAAATACTAAAATAACATAATTTCCTAAACCTAAATTCTCTAATAATTATACTAAAATTGGGACTTCCTAAAACTACTCTCCATGGTCGGATGGCCCATGACCCGGTTTGGTCATGGAAAAAGCCTCCACGCCGGGTGCCCCTGCATCAGCATCCCCTTCTCCCAAGAGGTTCGTCCCGAACCGATTCGATGAAGAAAACAATGTGATGCACCCGCATATGATGAACTCTGTAATGGCGATCCGTAATTCCCACTTCGAACGAAGTTTGCATTGGGATGGGAGGATACTAATTTGAAAGAAATCACCAACCTCATTCTCATAGTGCAGTGACTTTCGCAAAACTATTTTTGGTGAATGGATAACGGTCATCTCACCATCTTCTAACGGTAGATTCAACGACTTAATAATCTTATTGAAGAAATCTTTCATTGGAACTTCATGATGAACATTCTTCATCCTATATGCCTTCATATCTTTCGTAGTGACCTCGTCGTTCCACTTAACCTTAGATTTCTGTTTCCTTGATTCGTGCCAACCATCAACGGGAGAAAGGTCAAAGAGCTCAGTAGAATTCCATGGAAACTTTGTTGTAGCAGCTCCCTCACATGCGGGAATTTCAACGTCTTTACCATGTGTCGTTGCATTAATAGCAACAAATAGTGGACCCTCTTTAAGCCCTATGCCTCCAGGTCTAACTACTGGATTCATACCAGGCGGACCCTCTTTCATAGCTAGACCATAACTACTGCAATAGTTTTGATACCACTTTGAACTTTGGGCAAGCCTTGGACAATCCCGAAGTGCACATATGGGACCCAAGAAGGTAGAAGGCGGCAGACATATAGTAGACAGTAGGTCAGTAATATGGTGGCTGGTGTCCTTCCCAAACAGTCCCAGGCCACCGAAACAGATGGAATGATTTTGGTCAAAGTCTCGATGCACATCAAGCTGAAGAAACTCGAATTGATTAGCCACCTCCAAGTTATTCATCATGTTCTGGTGTATCACGGCAGGATAATTCTTACACTGAGCAGACCCTTGAAATTCATGTTCCTGTGGAGACTGATCCGTAAAGTAACTCGCATGAAACAAAGATGTAGCAGTATCTCCAGGTGGAAGGTTTTGAACCTCAGGCTCAGTCTTGGG
>BEHA01005395.1:192595-208169 GCA_002897215.1 Eschscholzia californica subsp. californica
GGATTCCCTTGAGAATTTATTCCCCGGAGAATTTTCTTTATTCCCCAAAGCCGCGGCCTTTATTGTCAATTTGATTCTTAGAATAATAAGTTACACAAGGATTGGTGAAAATGTTAGTAAGATATTTCTAATGTCAATTTGATTTCGTGTATCTATTGCCAATTTGATCCGCTGCTTCATCTTTTCTGTTACTGATATTCAATTCGTTCTCTTACTGATATTCAATTCGTTCGAGATGATAATAATGGTCAGTGGTCCGACTAGTACTAGTACTAGTGTGATCGAATAATGGTCAGTGTTCCGACTAGTACTAGTGTGATCGAATAGCCCGATCGAATAAGATCCCAAAACTAAACTTTATAGAAATACCCCCTCAATAATTTTAATTCTCTTTCCTTCCTAGGTCTAAGTAAGTAACCTTGAATTCTAAACATGCATCTTTTGATGTTCTTTTTTGATAGTTTACTAGTGTATTTTGATATTTGGATTTTTCTTTTTTCTTTTCACAAACTGAGGTCAATATATTGACCCGGTGCTATTTCTGATTATTTGGTGTGGTTTTGTCATGGAGCTTGATAGTTTACTAGTGTATTTCGATATTTGGATTTTTCTTTTTTCTTTTCACAAACTGAGGTCAATATATTGACCCGGTGCTATTTCTGATTATTTGGTGTGGTTTTGTCATGGAGCTAACTTTGAACCAGCGATATATAGTTCGTGGATGTGCCTTGTCATGGCCCTTAGGTCAGACAATGGTATGTTCTCGGAAAGATGAAGGTAGATTCAATGATTAGCACATATCTTAATTATATCTTGCTAAATAATGATCAAATTTATTTATTTTTATAATTATTTGTGCTTTTTTGGTTAATCTTTTTCATTTGTACCTTGTAAATTGTAATTTTGTTTCTGTAATATGAAATGAAGTTATAAGTTTACATTAATTTTTATTGGAAAGCCCGAACCGAGACTGTCCTGTTCCGACTGGCCCGTAAATAAACGGTCTTGGACAGTCTTTTGAAAGTGACCGGCGGAAACCGCCAGAATAAATAGGTGGTCACCAACATTTTTTGTCCGAGTTGACCAATCTGATGAAGTTAGAATTCGGTATCGACCAGTCCGGGCCGATTCCCACCACTATACATACCCTAAATATTGATAATTGTTTCAACCGAAGTGTTTCCTCTCGACAACAAGAGGTCAGCCTCGCTAAAGGAGTCCAAAATTTGTGTCGGACTTGTGACGTAGGAAGACAGTTCCACATGGTTTTGAAAACGATTTAGCGGGTCAGTTATCAGATTAGATATTGTCCCATATCGAGGTACTTCCAAAATTTTGGAAAAAATTATATTTGTGTTTATAAATTAGAATTTTAGGTCTGGGTCAGCAACTCCAACCCGAGTCGGAAAATAGTTTGGGACGGCTGAAGGCCCCAACATGACCGTTGGGTCTCCCCAGCGGTCATGTTGGGGGGGAAAATGTGGTCGTTGGATTTGATCCAAAGGCCATTGGTTGTTCGACACATTTTGTTTAAAATATATTAATTTTTTTTTAACTTTAATAAGTTTTAATTTTGCTTTTTAACTCTGACGAAAACTCGCACATTAATAATTAAATTACATCCGACCAACGTGTCAGTCCCCAAATAGTTCCCAACCTTGGAAAAAAATATTGTTTCGAAAATAATTCAAACACGTTTTTCGCAGACTCACAAAAAATCCATGCACACGTATCCCACATGCACAAATTTTAGTCCTCCAAATAGGCTGGAGTTGGAGCTGATTTTTGAAGCTGAGGTGAGGCTGAAAATTTTAGGTTGAAAAAATATGTTTTTGGACCTAAATCAGGCTGGAGTTGCTTTTAGACTGAGTAGCTCTTCCATAGGTTGCAAAACTCTCTCATATCTCCTTCGAGAATTGACCTTCCCATAATCTGGTCATAAACTGGTCCCAAAGAGCAATGCTACAAATGTTGTCTTCCATGCTGACACGAACATTGAGGTTGAACTATCATTTCTTCAGGGATCTTGTCAGCTACGATCAATTGGTGTTGAATCATATTCATATCGCTAATCATGCTGATTTGCTCACCAAGGGGCTACCCAATGATCTCTTTCTCTATATATCTACGACACAAGCTTCTTTGTCTCTTTAATTCTGACTCCTCGCCTTGAAGGGCGCGTGATAGAAGATATGACCATTGGAAAGAGAGTGTTAACAAAGTGTAAACCTTAAGGCCATGTTTAGGACGCGGGAATCGCGTAGGAACGGAATGTGATTCCTGAGAATCACAATCCTGAATACTCTTTGGCATGTGGGAATGCAGGGGAATCCTATTCCTGCAGGAACGGGATTCCCCCCAAATGGGGCAATAGCAAACCTAAAGAGGGGGTGGGTTTGTGATTCCCATTCCGGGAATGATTCAATTTAATATTTATGGACAAAATGTTAGAATGACATATTTTAAAATCGTCCTTCTCACAATATTTTAACTAAAAATAAAATAAAAAACCTAAGATTTCAACCACCACCATAGCAACTCTTTCTCTCGTTCGAACATAATTCTCTCTCTCCCCATCTCTAGTTTTTTCCTTCTCTCTCGTTCTTTATTCATTCAAAATCGATTTCATATTGTTTTAAAAAAAAAAATTAGTCCAGACCTTTATTTATTTTAAATAAATCTTTAAATACAACTTAAATTGGGGTATCACGTTACTATTTCATATCTACAAATTTGAATAGATAATACTGGTTAAAATATATGTAACAAAGTACCTATAATTTATGTAGTTTAAGTAAGAGGATATAATAGGACTTGTATAAAAGTTTACATTCTTATACCTATACGAACCAAACGCCAAGTTAGGAATCTATCAGGAATGGAATTCCTATTCTTGGTCAAAAATAATCTGATTCTTAGGAATCGCATTATATGAATGCGATTCCTAGGAATCACGTTCCATTGTCGCGCGCCTAACATGGCCTAAGTGTAATAGTAAAAGGTGTCTATAGCTAAAACTGTTACAACCATATCCAGCCTGGCTCATGATGTCTAAGTTTGTTAAAGTTTATTGAGAAATTCTGTTAGCTCCTGAACTTCTCTCTGTATAGAGTTAAAGCTATAAATGAAGCAACCAGAGTCGCTAAGTTTTTAGATCTTGAAGTTCTTATAAAGAGAGAATTCTTTTGTGATCACCATTTCTAATAGTCTACTTACAGGACCGGATTGGGGTACAGAGGTACCGGTCTAGATCGATGCTGTTGAAGTCCCTATTATATTAGGGAGTACATTTTTTTATCTATATCTGAGAACTGCAGTATAGAGATACAATATGACTCTTCGCGGTCCAAGAATGTAACCTAAAACTGAAGGAAGAAACCACTAATGCTTTGAGCCATACAGGAACTGCTCCAATGAAATAGATTTTAGTATTTTTACAGTAGGGTGTCAAAGTTGCAAACATTTTTCAAATAAAATAAAAAGAACAATTCCATTCTGATGTCTCTCCACTTCTTCTCCAAATTCCACTCAATAGGTAGTGTATAATATATGTACCTCTATCGGGACTAACATGACTGAAGAACAACATGCTTAATTTGGGTTCTGTTGTAAGTGTAAGTTATGTGAACAAACCCATCTTCCGCTTGGATCACAGCAGGATATGAAAACTCCATTCCCAAATTCTCCTCTAACGTTACCAAATCGTTCCACGAGTCACCATCATCTGCAGAGATTGCAACTTTGAGCACACCTCTTGAGATCGTATTATACGCAAGTAAGAGCCGGCCATCGTTTAATTTGACACCATCAATTCCTGAATTTGGATTCGGGAGTTCAGTGGGCTTTGCGTGACTCCAGCTAACGCCATCATCAAATGATTCCGACATGAAAATCCTCCCTAGCCCTTCAAAAGACCGCAATAGAACACGTAATGTACCGTTTGCTGTTTGGAAAGGAACAGGTTGGATCACACCTAATGGGTCATCCTCTATGCATATTGGCCCATACTTTTTCCACGATTGTCCTGCATCTGTTGTTACCTACACACATAAACATGAGTCTTGAGAAATGAAAAACTGAGTGGGTTCCCGAGTAACATGTTTTGTTTGTTTACCTCCATCCATGCTCCCCAAGAATTCCAGCTTTCCACGGATGACCCACAGTACAAGTGCCCATTTTGCAGCATTATAGGCTGAAAAGAAAGAACCAGGAAGTATAATCAACCGGATGGACATATAACATATTTTTATCTAAAGCATTGTCTCCACGAGGAAACAGCATGTTTCGTCAAGAAGTCAGATATTTGGCAAAGTATACGCCTTAGATCTATGTGAATGAGTGTTTTAGTTTTCCAGTTTGGTAATAATACTTCTGGTCGAATTGCAGTATATACGTATATATGTGTTGATGAGAGAGAGACTTCCATTAATGGAGGTCACTCCAGAGCAACAAAAATTGAAGTAATTTAAGAAACAAAAATATTAACCTCCAAAATGGAAGTCCCTCGATAAAAAGAGAGAAGAGAGGCGAAAGGGTAAAGTTTGAAGGCAATAAGTACTTGCAACACATACATAATCTGAACAAATACTCCAATATCTATCGCCGTACCTTTAGCATCAATCCTTTCATAACACAATGATCCCATAAAAGACTACCTTATTCTTGATTGGTCCTAATATTCCAGGTGGCAGTTGTTTTCGCTCCGTCCAAGTGATACCTCCGTCGTATGATCGTTTCATGCATCCGCTCCACCTTATATGCCGAGAGTAAATTAGTTAGAAGAAGTCAAAAACAAATACATGTTACACATGAATTTGAAGATGTACAAGAACAGATGAAGGTTTAAGAAACTCACTTTTGGACTTCCTGACCAATTTTATAAAAGAGAAGTAACTCATTTGGTGACACCTTGAATAACACTGGATTCCACATTGGAACTTCAGGTTGCTCATCAGCTACAATAGGCAGCTGCCAAACTCCATCCTGTAAGATATGTTCAACTTAATTGAGTAAAACAACCATCCTATAAGGTTAGTGAAAAAGGTACTACAACAATCAAGCTGTGACAACTGAAGTTCTAGCCAGAATGTCAGAGTATCTATGAATTAGTAGCATTAATTTGATTACCCTGTATAAAAGCCCAAAATGATCTCTAATCACCAGAAGACAGGAAAAGTGTACAATGTTTTACTAATATATAATCAACACCCATAAGTACAAAATCAAAGGGAATGCAATGTAAAAAAATATAAGAAGATTTTGAGCAATGTTAGGAATCATTGCTTTAAGTAATTATAGAACCAAACAGTTATGCTAAGAACGCGGACGGTGGACGGAGGACGCCTACAAGAAGACCACAATTAACTTGTCTATATCATTTCATGTACACCCATATAAATAGCATTGACCTACCAAGCAAAGGACCTCACTTGCCAGAATGTTATGTAGCATGTATTCACAGTGCCCACACTTGAGCTATACTGCATTTCTTTTTCTTTTCGTTTTGAAAGTTCGATTGAGAAAGAATGAGTATATACTACATAGTAGGACCACCCATGAAAGAAATCCAAGGTTACATTGAATAGAAAACACACCAAAAAGAAAGGAAAAGAAATCACTGCTCACTTAAAGGGCAGAAAACCGCTAAAACAAAGCAACCTAACACCAAACGGAAAAAATTAAAGTGCTCTCATTAAAATGGTGTCTAAACTCACCCTTCCATCCTCCACAGTATAACCCTAGTTATCAACAGTATCCTTGTTGCCTTTTCTATTCAATGAGATAAGTCTACAGACTATAGTAATGCTTTGTAAAGTTCGAATAAGGGACTATCTAGGGCTTAGCTAAAACCTCTAGTATAAATCGTGGTGTTTGCAATATGTTTTGGGAAGCAAGCAGGGAAAAAAATTAGTAAGTTGTAACCAAGAAAAATCAGAAATATTAAGCAATTTAATCAATAAAACTCTTGCCATTTACTAAACATAAGAACATTTCTAGCACTTGAAATTATTCATAATCATCTTGAACCCAACATTCTTTTGAAGTTAATGAAAGGGGTTTTTTTTAGTTGCTCTAACCTTGAATCTCTGCAACCAAATTTTGACGTCAGGAGCTCCCTCGGCACTTCCGCCAAAATAAGCAACCAACAAATGGTCTCTTTCTACCTATAAAACAAATCTAATTACTTGATTTATGCACAAGAGAGAAAGAGAGAGAGAGAGAGAGAGAGAGAGAGAGAGAGAGAGAGAATCTGGGCACTAAAATTACCTCAACAATAGTGGAAGCATGACAACTATTGAAAGGAACAGAGTTTGCAGGATAGGTGAATTCTTCTAACACTACTACAGGTAACGCCTGAGAAATGGATCTTTGTCCTCCTGGTTTCTCCTTTGACATGGGGAGGCTGTATGGTGCAAGTCTACAAGATATTAGCTTTAGAGAGAGACAGAGCAATTAGTGGTTTAGTAGTGCGTTTTGAGTTAGTTGCCTGTAACGAGGAGGTGGTAGTGTTGAAGATTCGGCATAAACGTGGTGGTTGGTAGTGGTGGTAGTAGGAATATCATACGTATTCAGGTGATCGCCGCGGCATGTTGTTGATGCAACTGTAAGAAAGTCAAAGAGTCCAGGGAGGGCAACCAACATCAAAACCAAGATGTCGCCTCTCCATGTTATTTTCGTCATTATTGTGGAGGTTTCTAACAACTCACGCTTTATAAATTATAATGGTGGTTGCTTTTGGGCATAAAGACTCGGGTTATTCCAATTGGCTCCCAAATTGTGATAAATTATAAAATTTGGCCCCCCTAATTGTCCAACGTTCTAAAATCTCTGCCAAGACCATTTTTTAGTAATGGTCGTCTTCAAGAGACCAAGTTTCACTAGAATTTGTTTTCTACATCTCTTTTTCTTAACTCCACCACCACAAAAGAATCCATCTTCATTACTCCTTATCTACTCTTCTTTCTCTACAATCACAAGGGTTTGGATGGTTCAAATGATGATTATGTATTGGTTACAGATAGAGAATTTAATTGTTCAGAGGAATTTTGTGCTTCTTCTCTGACAACAATGCGTCAAAGTGGATCTTAGTTCGAGCTCAGGTGGCAACTGTTCTAATGATGAAGATGAAGTGGAAACGAAAATGTTGTTAGATCAACAGGTTTGAAATGGAAAGACAAAGCAGGTGGACTAATCAAGACTACAATTGCAATTGTGCTGAGAATTTGAAGATTAAAAAACTACATCAGCAGTGCATGCAATCTTCTTTTCGTTAATGTTATGCTATCTTTTTTTCCGTTAATGTAATATTAAGTGTATGAAATTATAAAATACTAAAGTGATTGTGATGGTCGATGGTCGTGTAAAAGGGAATTCATGTATCAACCACAACTTTATGGTATGCCAAATATCTCTAGTGTGATGTATGTCTTTGGATCAGATACACCTTTCCACTATTATGGTTTATCGTAGTTTTGGGATTGATTCGAATAGGCCATAATGTGACTATATCAATGGGATCTTACTAAATGACGGTCTTATAGTTTTTGTAAAAAAATTTATTCTTCACTTTTTGTGAATTTCGTTATGTAAAGATGTTGTTTCGTCCATAATAAGAATTCACGTATGAACCATAACTTTATGGTGGGCCAAATAGCTGTATTGTGATGTCTGTCTTCATATCAGAAATAGATTTCCTATGATGGCTTATCAAAGGTTTGGCATTTATCTGAATATCTAAGAATGCAACTATGTCTATGGGATCTTGTCAAATGATAAACTTATTTTATTCTTCTTCTGTAATTTTTTTGGTTCTCAACTTTTTGTTAATTTTTTTATCCGAAAGATATTGTCATGTTCATAATACGTTTAGAAGTAACAAAAAATTGTGTATCAACCTTAACTTTGTGGTGAGCCAAGTAGCTCCAGTGTGATGTCTGTCTTCAGTCAGAAACATATTTCGACTATAATGGCTCATGAAAGTTTTGGCAATTGATTGGAATATCATAGAATGCGACAATATCCATGGGATCTTGTCAAATGATGATCTTATAGTTTTTGCAATTTTTTACTTTTTGTGAGTGATTGTTTTGTAAAGATGTTGTTTTATTCATAATGCGGTTACATGTAATAGGATTTTATGTATCAACCACCACTATACGGTGGGCCACATAGGTCCAGTGGGGATATTTTTCTTTCGATCAGAAACTCACTTCGACTATGATGTCTTATCTGTTAGTAAAATACGGTAAAAATAAAATTATTCTACTATGCAGTGGAAAAAGGATGTTTAGCATGTTCTATAAACATAAAGCAATCAAAAAGATAATATTAGATCACAACTGAGAATTCTGGATTGAATAAATAAGAAATAGAATCAATCCGCAGCCTATCCGCAACCTCTCTGATTTATGCTTAATCTGAACTGTTGTAGTATTTCGGCTATAACTCTCTGGATATAACTCCAAATGCTCTGAAACTTTCAGGATCAACTGTAAATCGTATTCTTAACAACTTTGTCAGAAATAACCCTAGGCTAATTCGGCTTAGAAGGTGCTCAAATCTGCACGTTTCTGTTACGAAGTAAAACTGCAGTTTTTCAAGTCCGAATTCTAGTAGGGTTTCTACTAGAAGATAATGCTTCCCCTTAGTTTCTTAATCTTAATAAACTCCTCCAATTATGATGCTAGACCTCAGTGAAAGAGTCAACCTGAAAGAGTATAAGCAGAAGAAGAAGAAACTGAAAGGAAATTCTAATCTGTTTTAGAGAATGAGAATGTGTGTATTTTTTTAGAGAATGGACACGGGGGATTATATAGGTCAGGCGAGTCGATTTAGGCGCCTAGGGTTTTACCCCTAGGTGTGCTGCCTTCCCCATGTGGGTCCCACCTCCATTGCTTTCTCAAAATAACCCAAAGATAAAAGAAGAAGCAAAAAACAAAGAGAAAAAGAATGAAATTTTTTTTGAGTTAACTTACCAAATGACTTTTTGCCAGAAAAGAAGGGAGATGGACACTGGCTCTAACCATACTTGGTCAACTTGTTTCGACCCAAACTTGGGAGAAAAACGCATTGCGTTGTTTTGCAACTTCCCTCATCTATTTGACATTTTACCCACATAATCTTACCACGGGAAATTGACTTTCACATACCCACTTAGGTGTCGTTTGGCAACCAAAAGTAGAAGTACTTTTGCTTGTAGTAGAAGTTCTTTTGCTTTAAAAAAGTAAAAGAATTTCAAAAGTATATTTGACAAAAATGTTACTTGTAAGTAAAAAAGTCAAAAAGTTAGTTTGGTAACTCAATTTACTTTCGATAATTTTATTTTTCTTTCTCATAGAGATACTTGATTTTAATTGAATTTATTTATGATTTGCACGACTACTCTTGTATAAGAAGTAATGGTGATATTGGTGGTAGTGGTGGTGCCATGGAGGTATGGTTATGGGGTGTAGTGGTGGTTGAGGTTTGATGGTGGTGGGGGTGGTATAGAGGTATGATGGTGGCAGCGATGGTGGTGGAGGTATGATGGTGGCGATGGTGGTGGAAGTATGGTGGTGGTTGGGATACGATGGTGGTGGTGGACAAAGTGAGTGATAGTGACGGAGTTATGATGGTGGTGGTATGGTGATTGTAGTAACGGTGGTGAATAAGATATGTAGGTGGTAATGATGGAAGTACGGTGGTGGCGGTGAAGGTACCGTGTTGGTGGTGAAGGTACCGTGGTGGTGGTGGTGAAGGTACCGTGGTGGTAGTGGTGAAGGTATGGTGGTGGTGGTGGTAGTGGCGGTGAAGGTACGATGGTGGTGGTGGAGGTACGGGGATGATGATGGAGGTGGAGATACGAGGTGATTGTTGTCGAGGTGTGATGGTGTATGGTGGTGGTACGAAGATGGTGGTTAAGGTGTGGCGGTGGTAGTTGAGGTATGATGGTGGGGGGAGGGCAATGCTTGTTGTGGTGGTGAGGTAGAATGTGCGGTAGAAGTTTAGTTGTGGTAGTGGTGCGGAGATAGACAAAAAAATCACCAAGTAAAATTCATGCATGTCTCAGAAAAAAATTACTTTACTTTGAAGTCAAAAGCTAAAAATTTTAACTTCAAAAGAAAGTCAAATTTTAACTTAAATGAAGTCGGTAATTTTTGCCTACCAAACTAACTTTTTGACTTTTCTACTTAAATAAGCAAAAAAATAACTTATTTTAGTGTTGCCAAACAACACCTTAATCTAAGGGGAAATTGACTTTCACACTAGATTGATCCTGCCAAACAATGGAAAATCAATTTTTTCGCAAAAATTCATTTTCTCAGCAGATTTTCTAACGTAACAAACAGGCCCTAATCTCTTAAAATTGGCATCTTGACAAAACCAGATGCCCTTAAAGCAGCACAAAATAAGGATATCTTTTTAAAATGTCATTTCCTTCAAAAATACCCATTTTCTCAAAGCTGATTTAAATGCTTAACAGGGTAAAGACTACCGTGATTGTTTGTATAAATGCACCTGACCAATCATCCTTTGGGCTATGTCTACCTTAACTATAGCTAGAATACCTAGAAGATACGTTTTGAATCAAATGTTTCCAGAATATGCATTTAGTTTACCAAGCACTAGAAAATTTAGAATCTAAAAAGAAAACTATAGACAAATATGAACATATCCCAAGAGAAAATATCTGGTTTGTCTACCGCCTTCGATTGGTCTTTGGGCGTCTCTTTGTATTGGTAGAAGGTGATTGTTGCTGCAAAGGGACTGGCAAAAGAGTTCCGCCTTTGATGTCATCGGAATCTGCAAATCTTTTCTGAGCTTCAATGTACACTCTAAGGTCTCTAATCTGCAATACCAATAGTTTTAACTAGTTATGTATATTATAAAGGGATAATGAATTGATGGATCACAAGAACCACAACCGTAAACTGAAATTCTACCTGTTCTTCCAAATCCAATATCTTCTCATCTCTTGAAGCAAGTGACGATTTTTCCCTGAAGAAAGCAAAAGCAAAACAAAAAGTGAGAGAGAGGATCAATGAGCTTAATTCCTCCTTATAAGCATCCACAATTTATTTGCGTGGAGTTAGAATATGTACCTTTCTTCCAGTTCTTTAACAGTCTTCTTCCAATTTTCCTGGTTCTTCACAAGACAGTCATTTTTCTGCAGACAAGCACAGTATTTTATTATAATTGTTCTTTTACTTTTATTTGACAGAAATGAAGCGGTAGAAACACAGCAAGCATCTGTAGAATTGATGAAACCATTAAGTACCAAACTTACAATGGCAACGGCTTTTTTTTCATCTATACATTTGTCAATGCCATGCTGAATCTCTTGCATCTTCAGATTCAAAGCCTTGTCCAATTCATCAGAAATGGACTCTGATGTTTTCCCTTTAGCCTCGGCAAGTAGTGTTTCGTAATGCTAAAAGTGGAAAAATAAGTTAGTGAGAAGATTACCCAATTGGAACTCATCTTTTAATTCCTAAAATCCTACTTAAGTAGATATATGAAAAATACCCCGCTTCAATTACAGATGCAGCAATATAAACAAACATGTGTCCACTATTAGAAAAAATTTCATGTTACAGATGAGAAGACTAGGTTTGGTAAGATTAATCAGATCCAATCATTTCCGTTGCTCTGAGGACACAAAGCACAAAACTGATGTCATTCAATTGTTTAAGCATCAGCTCCATCTCTATAGAGTTTCACACTAGTACTACTACTACAATTTATCAGTAATATATTTACAGAAGCACAACTTTAAATATTATCTTTAAAAATGAAGACATCAGGAAATATGCTTGCAACTTCAAGAAATCCACTTTATCATAAAGCAATAAAAAAGAAATTGGACTTTCTTACGTGTCTCTGATTCTCAAGCTGGCCAGCTAGTAGACGATTGTACTCATCAACGATCTGGTCACACACAATAACCCAACAATAAGGAAAATATACATGTAAACTGAACGACGAATCGACGATATGTATTGGTTGCAGACTTGAAGGCATAAAACTCATCAGAGTATGACTGAAATTAGTGAATGCTGCTGTATGACACTAGTACTTGACTCATGAGAATATGAGATAGTTTTATGAGAGTACACTTGAAGTGCTAGACACTATTCCTGTTGGATTCGGAGGATCTATATTGTGAGAGAACTCAATATTTTTTAAAACGTTCAAATATCTACTAAAAATGTTCGGCAAGTGAAGAAGATACCATATGGAAGAGAAACTATGGAAAAAAAATACAGTCATTTGGTGTCTTTGGCAATTTTATTTCTGTTTCAGTCACAAATATAGAACCTAAGTAGTGCCTGTATGGTTTTGGATTAATTTCAAGAGTCTAGAATTGTGTCTTCTCAGCGGATAAAAAGCTATGGATCGACCTTCTCGGTGTAGTTCATCAAGCTCTATGTAGTGAAAAATAAGCTGACTATTATAGTTAAATCTTGTTCTACAATTTCTGATCACACAATCTAAGGAAGATAAGGAGATTTTTTTTTTTTAGATTCAACTATTCTTGTATTGTGTTAATCGAACGCAATTGCTTCTTAGATGACAGTCCGTTAAAATTCGAAGAAAAATGAAATAATAAGAGAAAATGAACTTTACAGCTTCTACTTTACTGCTAAATGCTACGCCACTGATTCCAGAATCCTCACTGCATTCACAAGTCCCGCAATCTCCATCAAATGACTGACAGTGGGGATTTACATGAACCATCTTACCATCTGCTTTTGACTGATTTAATCGGTGGACGTAAGTATCACCTACATAATCCCAAACTCGTTGAGCCTCTAAATCAAGTGAATAACAGTGTTGGGTTTCTTTCCAGTGCCTGATGGCATGACCTTCTTTATACCTAACAACATCAAGATACAGCTTATCAAATGAATTGGAAAGAGAATATTTCAGTAGTTTAAACGTAATTTGCTGATTGTTACACAGAGTAAGAGTGAGGTTAAATTTCTAATTCTGACGCAAACCTTCCGCATCCGACAAACCCGCAAATCAGACAGATCCATAGATCTTCCATTGTTGCACACACCACACACGTTGGTTTCTCAGTCTCCTGCTGACAAAACCTACAAACCTAGGAAACACAACATCTTTACTTTAATAAGTAAAAAATAATAATTTGAAAATCACACTACATGGAACAATGCAAAATTAAAGAGTAAAAATAGCACTGGAACAAAAATTTATTCAGTAGGCTTCTTCTACCTACGAACTTATAAGTTCTATTCAATATACGCAGTGAAACTTAAGGATCCTTCCCTCGCCTGAGTATACATATCCGAGTCTGATGCAGGGAAAAAAAGAGACTTTTCCTATTTCAATCTTTTACAGGCAATGAGGTTGAATAAGATCACTTAACCAATAGGCAGGATATATTGACATGTGCTTTGGGAACCAGAGGTCCCATTGAAGATAAATTATTTCATTCAAATAAGCACATTTTGCCTATTTAAACTACTATAGAAGGAAAAATAAGCAAACAGCTATTTCACTTAAAATATTATAGTGGGAGTTGTGCTATTCTGAATGAACAAAAGCGCATTTGCCTCTTGAGAGGACTTATGACCATTGAGGATTTTGAATTCTTATTACAAATGAGATGACTCCAAGTTCGACTTGGTCGCATTCTTTTAGCAATTTTTAGTTCCAAAGATATTCTTCCTTCATAAGAGAACTATATGGAAGTGGAGAATTCGTTCAGGTCTTCAGGAAAAATATAGAAAAGGCACATCGAACTTCGGTATAAATAAAAGTAGAGATAGGAATCAATGGACTCTCATGCCGCGTAGGATTGTCTTCAAGGTCTTTATATAGCCCTTAGGGCCCAAGATGTCTTTGAGATGGTAGTTATTGAGCTTATTCAATTAATGATGTAATATATTCATAATGTATCCATGCCATATTGCCATGTAATATGACTCTTGAGTCCATACCAAGAAAAAAACAGATGATGAAAAAGAAGAATAAGAAGATGATGAAACAAAAGAACAAAGAGATGATGAAACAGAAGAAAAAGAAGATGAAGGGAAAGAAGAATAAGAAGATGATGAAAAATAAAACAACAAGAAGAAGATTGAAGACATATTAATTATCTGGAATACTCTTTAGATTGCAGCTATATCTCTTTTCTTTCTCTCTCCAAAACAACACTTTATTTTTATAAAGATTTAAGCAAGAAATCCGAGCCAACCGAGTCAGCTGGGACAGGAATCGGGGTAAACTCGCCCGGTTCAGCCGATTTACTCCCTGAAACTCGGGCGAGTTGTTCAAGTTTAACTGATTTGATACTAGGTAGGTTCAAACCTAAGGATTTGCGGATTATGTTTCTTATTTGATACATCTAAAGTCGGTTAGTGAAGAAGCATGTGCTCGAAGTATTTCTGCAAATGGAAGTTTTATTTATTGAGCTGTATAAACCTCTGTAGTTGCTTTGAACTATGCTTCTGTAAAGTTTTCATTGCAACACAATAATAAAATACTAAAATAGGCAATGTATTCTCGAGGGCAGGCGGCCACCTGGTGCTTTGAGGCATAAGCAATTGAACCGAAAGTAAAATGTGTACATCTAAAGTATTTTTGAGTTGTTGGACAACATAGTGTACTGGAATTCTCTGTCTTAATTAACCCAATTTCTTTGTAAATCAACATGCTCGACTAGTTTAGTAGTTCACTACAAAATTTTATTCTTAGCTAGTTAAGATTTTAAGTTTTATGGAGATATAATGTCGGAAAGTTGGTGTATCTATTATCTATGCATCATAGAGAGTATATTTGGGTTTAAAAAAATAGTCACAAAGCATACTACACCAAATAACATCATACCGAAGAGGTATACCCCTAGCGTACCCGATACTCACATGGTAGCGTACCACGTACTGGTACGCGTACGACGTACCAAAGCAACCCGCCTACTAGATAATATTGCGCGCCTCCCCTTGTGAAAGCAAATCGCCTTAAGGCGCAAAAAAGTATTTTAAAGCATTGAAACAGGAAAACAGTTAATGTGAAATTGGCAAAAGTTGTCATGTGAATAGCATATACATACCGGGCAAGATGAATTGGTCCATTTAGAAATGCATGGACATTGGAAAGAATGGTCACAAACTGCTGTTAGAATTCCGCTGGTATCTTGGTCTAGTCTCTCTAAACAACAGAAGACAAACAAACAAAGGTTCAAAACTGCGCAAACTATTTGAAATTCAGACCCAACAGCAGAGAAAACAGATGGTAATAACTAACCAAGGCAGACGGGACAAGTCGGCAATTCTGTAAACCCAGAGGGTGGTGTATTAGCAATCCCTGTTAGTTCAGTATATTCAACAGACGATGTAAAGAGTATATGACAAATCTCACCCTGTACAATTAAAAAAAAAAAAAAATCATATTCAGTTCCCCCAATTGACCTTCCAATTTCTTTAACAAATCTACAAGTAAACTACATTTTTAACAGAAAATCAGACAAAAGTAAACCTCAGCGGATGAGAAATGCCTTCCATTGAAATTGCGATAAAAGCTATCCGCTTTCTTCTGATCAACAAGCTTTATTAACACACTGTAACGA
>BEHA01005426.1:19348-53328 GCA_002897215.1 Eschscholzia californica subsp. californica
AGTTGTTCTTCAATGGTTTCTTGTTGTTGGGAACTCATTCTTACTCGTATGAAACTTCTAAGTTTGGGTATTTTACTTTTTTCTTTCTAAGTATGTATGAATCGAGTAGTAGTATTTATAGTTTAATGGGTTTACTTGTTTGAGTAGGAGAAGACTGAAAGAGTGGATAACGATTTAAACTGATTTTAGAAAGTAGGAAACTACCCACACGGTTTATATTTTGAACTAGGGGCACGGGAAAAATCAAATTTAAGTATAGGTAAAGGGATTTACCTAGTATTAATGGTATAGGATCTTTCCTTCTCTAACGAAGTTTGAATTTTCTGTACATTTAATGCAATTTTTTATATCATTTAATGCAATTTTACATCAAATTAGAATCTTTGAGAATATTGGTACTGCTTTAAGACTGGTCAATGTTCGATTTCACTACTCTCATCACCATCACCTATTACCAATCACCATTTTCTTATTTCCAAAAAAAAAAACCATCTTTTCTTCCATCTGCTTCACCGTCTCACATGTTTCTTTCTCCCCACCATCTCCTCTTTGCGGTAGAGGCAGGAAGAGAAATGCGTGTCCACCTCTTAGTCGAACTGATTATATTAGGTCCCCCTATGTTCTGCAAATTTAAGCAAAAATAACATTCTCAATGAAAGTTCCCAATCTAAGATAAAGCATGGTACATGACAGTTGATAGGGGAAGAGAGAACATTTGGGACGCAAGTGTCCATAACCCCTAAAAAAACGTAAAACATCAACTTACCGAAAATTATATAAAAGGCAGATCAACAAAAAACAACAAACCTTCAACAAAAAAAAAAAAAAAACAAAAACAAAAAACAATAAATGGACCACATTATTTTGTTAATTATATACACACCAAAAATGATTTTTAAGGAAAAATGTAAGATACACAAAGGAAATGAAAAAACTCAGAATTTGTTACGTAGTGTCTCTCCCATGGAAACAACCTCACTTGAGATTTTTACGTGAAGAACGTCTTTATCCTACATCAACACATGGGATCTCATCTCTTTAGGCTATGATGAGTGATGCATTATTCTTGCTACTGTTGTAGAAGTGAACTTAACAAATGAATATCTTTATGGAGATTGCATTAGTGAAGAGTTTAACAAATGTACTTAAACATCCGAAGAGAACTATGTAGAAATTTGTATGGACTTGCTTTGACCGATAGAGAAACAATTGTGAAAGTCATCATCATGCTAAAGTAGTTCATGATCCTATGCTCCAAGAATTTTATGGGTTGCGTTCCGAAGCACCCAGTTTCACATACTTTTGCATCATAAGTTACAACAATAAACATTGCGGGTAATTTCTTTACATCAAAAAGTATGAATTAATTATTGAATGTTGTAGCATGATATAAATACTTGATACTCCTACTTTTAACATCAATATATTACCATGGAAAATTGGACAGCTTCAAAACGTTGGTGTTAAGTCTATTTGTAAAAATATTTACCTATACGTTTTGAAGAAAATATGGTCTTCACGTCAAGAATGGTAATTAGGTACCTTACAAATTTCAACCTCTGATAATCAACCTGTCTGTTAGATGAGCTGCATGCAGAAGAACAAAAGGCGCTCGGGGTTTTAAGCATTGTATACCAAAATTCTAGGTCCATCAACTAATTTATTTTTGACTCTTTAACTATATGTAACCACACAGAAGATCTGCAGCTAAGACACAAATGTAAAAGAGAATAAGAACTCGGTAAATGCATAGATTAAAAAAAGACTAAAGAGTCAAAGTAATTACCACAAATTACAAGACCTAGAGCATTGATATGAGAAAAGTGGTAGTGAAAATGCATAAGAGAATAGTCGTGTAGTAAAACTGAAAGAGTTCGACTTTGAAAAGTATCACGAAGTACTCCTAGTGCATTGATATGAGAAAAGTGCCTCATAAGTTAAATCTGGCTACATAGTACGAGTTGTTGTCTGTGTCAATTGAAGAATAAGGTGCATTTAATGGAAACATAAAACACAATTAACTGTGATCGAGCTTTAAATTTTTACCCTTTATTCCTGATTTAGTAGTTGTAATCAAACATTTAACTTATGCAAATGATTTGTTACATCAATAGTTGTGGCCCGATATTATTAAAATAACCGATATGTCAAAGAATAACGCACCTTACTTCTTTTCGTGCTTGAAATTGTCAGCGGAAGAATCATTTTGTCGATCCTTGTCTTACGCCACTATAACATAATAATTTTAGTTGGGTCGACCCTGCTAATCGTCGAATTGACCCTTGTCGGTCAAAGTCAACTCTGCAAAATAAAGTTTTTATCAAATCCCTAAAAACTATAACTAAATATAAACGAATCTTGGTGTTCGTGAAAGTATCAACAAATCATCAATTGACATTTGTTATGGATATGTTGAATTCTTTTTCAGAAACCAAATGCCACTAACGAAACTATGAAAGCAAGAAAGAAAAGGGAAGTATTCATGCCTAAAGATGGCTAGCAACAGTTTTTCTTGGAAGCATGTCGGCCTTCATTCTAGTATATATAAGTACCTAGTATATATAAGTACGCCCTCTGTAACAAAAACAACACAAGCAAAATAAATTAGAAATAACACATGAAAAGCTACATAAAGAAAATTTTGAAGTCTTACACTCTTACTTATAAAGGAAGAGGGACATATTGTCAATTCTCAGCTGTCACAATTTTTGGTGAAGTTCCACAAACCAAACAATCCGAGGCTTCTTTTCGGCTGATGGATCGTCATTCTCATTCTCACCACAATCATCATGATCTTCTTCATTTTTGCTCCTTCATTTTTCTATTAAGTTTTCCACTTAGTACAAGCCCTTTCCCACTTTCTCCCATTCCTTGAGTAGAAGAATTCTCAAGTGATGCAATATGTTCTTAACAAAACCATCACAAGTCCATTTTTCGACAACACTACCATCATTCAAATAACAAAACCAAAATCTCGGACAAACTATATTCATCTCATCTTCTTCTTTTCTTTTGGAAATTCCCATAATGAATATATAACAAGGGAAGCTTGCAAACTTGATTTACTATTGTGAAGTTAATTCCTTTTTGTAGTGACCAATTTTGTATGTGTTCCTAAAGTAAGTAAATTTGTCCATTTTTCGAGGTCTCAAAGGAGTGTAAGTAACAGACCTTTGTTCTTCATTGGTCGGATGTACCTAGCTATCCAACCAAAACAATTGGAATCACCGAAACGACAAAACAACCCGAATCTATGTCAAACAAAGAAGCTAATCAAGATTAAATACTACCGAAATTAACCTTTGATAGGAGTTTAATGATTACATGGTCAATCATGGCAAAAGATAGTTATATTGGATACCAAATGAAGAGTATTGTTTGTCTTACTTACATGAAGGTCCATTTCAACACCTAAAAGGTTAAGAAGTTTGAATTCATCCATGTGTGGCATATGAACGTAGCTACCGAGATCACAGTTGTTCTTTTTTCTCTCAGCATCTTTAGTGCAGTAACTGTCTGAGTAGTTGAAATAACTGAATCACAAAAACAAAGTAAAAGAAACAAATGAATCAGATAGAAAAATTGAAACTTAGACTCATTTAATCCATCAAAATATCACTTTGATCTTGGGTAGAATCATGACCTCATCCAAGATTACAAAACATAAGATCCAATGTCAGATAACAAAATTAATAAATCTGCTCACTATTTAGATTAGAAAAGAAACAAAAAATAACCACAAAAACTTATTTTGTTGAACTCAAGTACTTCGATTGGGTTTGTCTTTTGTTAATACACAAAATCAAACACATATAAGATGAAGATGGGGGAACTGGATTTGGAACTGGTGGAAGAATGAATCCAGTGAGTGCAAAAACAAGAGAGAGAGAGAGAGAGAGAGAGAGGGAGAGAGACAATGGGGAGAGAGGGAGACTTACGGAAATATGAGAGGTAAATGAAACGCTTGGAGAGATGGTACAGATACTGTTTGATTTCACATGAGATTGTATAGAGACAGGAGTTAAGGTAACGAAGGAACAGAAGATGAAGAGATTTGAACGTTTCTATGTAGCCATTCCCGTGACCAAGTCAAATAGGATCGAGGGTGAGGTTTGAAGTCCCTTATAAGTGAAATTGATTTGAACGGCCTAGATTAAAGGAAAAGGATATATGTGGTTGTCCAAGTCAACATCCAAGTCAGCGTCCAACTCAACACCTAGGAGCATTTATTTTGTCCTAATCATAACCTTTCTGTTTTGTTATATAGACTAGGTATAACCCGTGCCTCCGGCACGGGAGCTTCCGCTAAGTATTTTATAGATTATAAAGTCGTTGATCACCGATTATCAAAATGAATGACCTTTTATACGCAAAATAGACCTTTCATTATCACAAATATTTCATCTCCACTTAACAGGAACAAATGAAACCATATGTTTGAGAATGTAAATCTCTAAAAGCAAACTATAGAAAAAAAAAAAGTAAAATTTATAGAAAACTTATAATTGGTTGTAACCGTTATACATTTTGCAAAAAATAATTTGTAATCAAGTCCTTACCAAACCAACTATTTTAACTTCTACGGATTTCTTTCTTTAACATTTTTTTGACATTGACAATGATGTTCACATTTTTAATAAAACGTAGATGATACGACTTCACCTTTTTTCAATTTGATCTCCTGTTGTCTAAAACACTTTTGACAATGACACGGTTTGCATCTTTTCGAACATAAAGCAAATAACAAATTTGAGTACTTTGGTAAGTACGTATGGATTAATTGAGGAATTTTTTCGAAGAATTAGAGCTCACACAACAAAATTTTTCTGAAATGCATAACAAAATCAACGACACTATAATCAATTTAGGTTAAACTAACTTCGACAGAAATATCAAGGGATCAAGTAAACTTGGAACCAAAGAGAATTAACTCGAACATACACATGACCTTTGTGATGGATGAAACAGTAATAACAAAGAGAATTTCCATACCGTGTCAGCAAAAGTAATTGAATTGGGTTTTGCTAGAATCACCATGGATCTCCGAAAATTGAAATGACTGGATCAACCTGAAAATCAAGCAAAAATAAAAACAATTAGAACAGATTTAATTAAGAAATTAAACAAAAGTTAAGAAAACCCAGACTTGCTTACCAAAGCCCCAATCTTTTGTTATTGAGAACCAATCACAAACCCTAGATTAAATGAAAAAGAAGAGATACTCAAACAGTCTTTGATTCTTTATAACCCAAAAAGCAATACAAAAGGAAAAAAGATGAATAAAACAATTAGAGAACTAAGTAATGAAATTTTTTTAGAAAGAGACAAAGGAGTAGAAACATCAAGAGAATATCAGAAATTACCAACAATCAACAATTTGTATCCACGAAATTAAAAGGTTGGAACCAAAGAGAATTAACTTGAACATACGGATGACCTTTGTGATGGATGAAACTGTAATAACAAAGAGAATTTCCATACAATACCAGCAAAAGTAATTGAATTTGATTTTGCTAGAATCACCATGGAATCCCAGAAAATTGAAATAATTGGGTCAACCTGAAAATCAAACAAAAATGAAAAATTATAACACATTCAATTAAGCAATTAAAAAAAGTCAAGAAAATCCAGACTTTCTTATCAAATCTCAATCTTTTGTTGATGAGAACCAACCACAAACTCTAGATTAAGTGAAAAAGAATAGATAACCAAAATTTTTTTGATTCTTTATAACAAAAAGACAATACAAAAAAGAAAAAGAAAAATAAAATAATTAGTGAAATAAGTCATGAAAATTTTTAGAAAGATAGAAAGGAGTAGAAACGGCAAGAGAATAACAAAAATTAGCAACAATGAAAAATATGTATCCACGAAATGAAACTGGTTGGAACCAAGGAGAATTAACTTGAACATAGGGATGACCTTTGTGATGGATGAAACAATAATAACAAAGAAAATTTCCATACAGTACCATCAAAAGTAATTGAATTAGGTTTTGTTAGAATCACCATGAAATAATTGGACCAACCTGAAAGTAAGCAAAAATGAAAAATTAATTAGAACACATTCAATTAAAAAGTTAAAGAAATCCCAAACTTTCTTATCAAAACCGCAATCTTTTGTTGATGAGAACCAATCACAAACCCTAGATTAAGTGAATAAGAAGAGATACCCGAAAAGCTTTTTATTCTTTATAATCAAAAAGCAATAAAAAAAACATGAATAAAGTTTTAGAAAGAGAGAAAGGATTAGAAACGACAATAGATTTTAATGGAAGAAATAAAAAGTTGCAGACATAAAAAAAAAAAAAAAACAATGAACATAAATGTTATGTGAGAGTGGGTTATAAAGAGAGTGTATTAATTCTTTAATTGGTGTGAAATTAATTTGGGGGTTTTCTTTTAATCATAAATGTTGGATTAACGTTTTAGTGAAGGGGAGAAAGATCCAAAGGTCAAAATTAGAGCTGAATCTAGATGTGAACCCATCTATTATATAAAAAATTAGGGATATGCACGTATTATGTTCTTCTTTAATCTTAAATAAATAGACGGCCAAAATTTATCATGAGATAACGGACGGCTAGATTTATCTTTGGTTTGTCTTTAGTTTTATCTTTGGTTTGTCCTAGTCATCACTCTTCATTCTATTTTATATAATAGATTATGTCCAACTTGCCCCATAATGAGTGCTTTTTCTCGTGGGAATAATTATCTCACTCAAATGGACTTAAAATCAACTCAAATTAGAAATCGGCCATTTAAATGGGCCACATCTTTCTGAAAATAAGACAATTTTTCGAGTCACAAAGTTTTAAATAGAAATTATAGGTATTGTGAAATTTTTCTACTAACGAAACTTCTTCTTCCTCGTTTCCTCCCATCTCTAGCAACCACCTCCAACCACCACCAACACCATAACTCAAAATTTCAAAATAGGTATGTATAAAATCATCAATACCATCATAGAACTCGAATTGAAATTGACATATTCAAGTTTAAAAACCATCAAATTAGTTGCATATGAGAAAACACTTGCCCAATTCCCAAATTTACCCAAAAAGAAGAAAACCCTAGAAATCAATCAATCTAAATCCTTCTGAACTTGATGACCGTAATATTTTTTGTTGTTGCAAGAATCCCATAGTGTCAACAGTACCAATAATGGATTTGCAAATAGCTTTTAAAGACATATAGAGTCTCCTAGTATTCAAACCGAACCTTTTTCTTTTTCTTTCCCTCTATGCTTAATCCTCTCGAGAAAAATCTACACTTATTTATGTTCTATTGACAACTTTATATAGATATTTTTAGAGTCAGAATCCTAATCAAATTAGGTTTTCTAAGAGATGACTAAATAGAAAGATTCGAAATCTAATTCTGAGTGAGATTTCCATATGAGAAGTTTATCCCCCAACAAACATGGTTTGTCATATAAAATGACTTATAGATTTCAGAATTGCATGAAATTCAGGTCTTCGTATAAAATGACTTTCTGATCAAAATTCATAACGTTATCATGAGGAATTTAAACTTCTAAGTCTAAATTTCATTGTTTATACATTTAAAATTACATCTGAAAAACGTATCCAACACAAACTCAAATTACATTGAGAAGAAGTTAGAGAGAGAGAGAAACTTCAGTAACCGTTTTCTAGAGAGAGAGATCTTAGTTTTTGGTTATTTTTCCGGCAAAAGAGCCCTTCCTTCGTCGGAGTCCCCTTCGATTTTGAACGGGATGAAGTTCTTTTTAAATTTTCTATATCTTAGGTTTAAGTTGAAGTTACTCTTTCTCTTTGAGAGAGAGATGGATGGGTTTCAATAGTCGGTGAAGATGATCATGAGAGACACTAATCAACTAGAGGTTTCAAAGTCGACCTATACACTGTTGTATTCGTAGAGAAGAGAAGATGGATTTCGGATCTGGTTCGTATATGAACAACTACGAAGATCTGGGTTAAAAGAGTAAATCACACGACGGGATTTGACAAAGTAATCTTTCATCGGATTGGTATCAGTTCTTGCATCATCATACAAGTTCATCTTATTAGTATTATTTTATTATCGATGATCTTAGAGGATCTTTAATCTGTGACCTTTAGGGTCTTTTCATTCTCGATCTTAAGAGGATCTTTTTTTTCGCCATTTAGTGTTTTTCTTTGAGTCTGTGTTTTGTCAATTCCTTTCCCTTCATCAAGCACTTTACATTCGAAAGTTCTATGAACTTTACTTATGCGACTCTCATGTAGTTCTCAGAGGAATAAGAATTATCTACCATGTAATCATGTGATTGTTATCACTTATGAATGGAATTATAGTTTATTAAAAAAATTACATCTGAAAAAAATTCATGTACAATCCTTTGAATTTTGAATAAAATGTCGCCGATCTAAGAAACACACAAAAACCATTTTATTTATTTGCTACTATATTAAGAATCGGCTTGTTAAGTAAGAAAATAGGGTTGAGAAAACTATTAGAAACAAAACTTAGATTTTCTTACAAAACTTGAATTTTTTACAAATCTTGATTTTCTTACAAAAAAATTTGTCTTTCTAAAATTTTAGCAAACCAAACAATATTTTGGAACGCATCCACCACACGAACTTTTATTTCAAAGAAAAGTTAGTTTACTCCAATATCTCCACATGATCATCTCTGCTCCTATTTCCATTCTTCTATATAAACATAATTATCTATTATAGTGTTCTTCAATTTCAAAATTTAAAAAGAGAACAAGTACTTTTCTATTACACCAAATATTTCAATAAAATATAGAAACTGCGAATGAAAAATAAAGTGCACGGTACTTTTTTTTGTTGTTGTTGAAGGAAGTGCACGGTACTTGATGTGCAGATATCCTCCTATTGTATTACGCATGTTTAGTCATACAAAACAAATGTTGGTAATCACATGTATACAATGATAAAGAACTCTTCTATTTGCATGATTTAATGAGATTAAACGGCTACAATTTTTGTGTTTAATGGCAAACAAAACGGTAGCAAGTCATGTTTATCCCCATTTCTGTGACACAAAAGGAAAACTGGTGTAAGTTTTACTCCAAAACCCTAATTTTATTTCAATCAAATGATTTTGAGATTACAACTTTATATTTATACTAATAGAGAGATTAATCTGTTATTATAACAGATTTAGTTCTAATAACAGAATTTAGTACTTTAACTAACAAAGTTAGTTAATAACAACTTCTTGATATTTGTAGGTTGACTGTGGCTGCCTCCAGACATTAGTTGTGACTGCCTCCAGAATGTGTTGGGCTTTGACCTTTGACTGAGTATTATAGACTTGACCCAAAGTCAAGTTAGTCAGACTATATAAAGTTGTAAATGTTTTTCTCTTCTCAAACCCTAGCCGTTCTCTAATATGAAAAACCCTAGAACTATCTTCGTCTTCGTCTTCGTCTTCATCCTTTACTGTTAACAACCCCCCTCAAACCGATGGAGAAGATGAAAGATGAACCATCAGTTTGTCTCTTAAGTGAGTAAAGGTTTCAAATGATAAACCCTTAGTGAATATATCCGCAAGCTGCTCCTTTGTAGAGATGTGTTGAATAGAAATCGAACCATCAGAAACCAGATCTCGAACGTAATGGAAATCGACTTCAATGTGTTTAGTGCGAGCGTGAAAGATGGGGTTGGAAGCAAGATACTTAGCACTGAGATTGTCACAGAACAGAAGATAGGGTTTGGATAATGGACATCGCAGCTCGTCCATGAGGTATGAAACCCAAACTAACTCAGTAGCTGTTGTAGACAATGATTTATATTCTGCTTCAGTAGACGATTTAGCGACAGTAGCTTGTTTCTTTGAACTCCATGAGATGAGACTCGAGCCCAAAAACACACAGAAACCCCCTGTAGACCTTCTCGAGTCAGGGCATCCGGCCCAATCTGAATCTGAGTATGCTGAGAGACAAGTAAGATCACCAGGAGAGAGACAAATCCCTGAACCCATGGACCCTTTTAAGTATCTTAAGATCTTTTTCACAATGACTAAATGGGTTGTAGTAGGTTTATGCATAAATTGTGCTGTGTAATTTACTGCATATGAAATGTCTGGTCTTGTCAAAGTTAGATATTGAAGTGCCCCAACCAGACTCCTATACTCAGTAGGACTTGAAAGTTCATCACCATCTATAAGAGAAACCCTTTGACCACTAGAAACAGGCAACTTAGATGGTTTTGAGTCTAATAAGGAGGCTTTCTGCAATAATTGTAGTGTATACTTCTTCTGAGTTAGTAGCATACCTGAAGTCCCTGAATTTGTACATACTTCAATGCCTAGGAAATAGGCCAGAGAACCTAAGTCCTTCATTTTGAAAGACCCACTGAGATCACTTATGAGCATGTCTATCATAGAAACAGAACTTCCTGTAAGAATGATATCATCTACATATAGTAGAAGAACCAGCATATCTTTACCTTTGTGTAAGACAAACATTGAGTGATCAGTCCTGCTCTTATGAAAACCATATTGATATAAGAATGTTGCAAACCTATTGAACCAAGCTCTTGGGGCTTGTTTAAGACCATAGAGGGCTTTGTGAAGGTGGCACACATAAGACTCTTTGTCTTTTTGAACAAATCCAGGTGGCTGAACCATATAAACTGCCTCTTCTAGAATGCCATGAAGAAAGGCATTTGACACATCTAATTGCCTGATGTGCCAAGAATTTGTGACTGCCATTGTTAGTATAATCCTTATAGTTGTTGCCTTGACAACAGGACTAAAGGTTTCTGCAAAATCAACACCTTCTTGTTGATGAAAACCTTTTGCTACTAACCTAGCTTTGTATCTCTCAATGGATCCATCACTTTTCTGTTTGAGCTTGTAGACCCATTTACAGCCTAGTACATTCATGGAATGATCAAAAGGAACAAGTGACCATGTTTTATTTTGCTGTAATGCTAAGTATTCTTCATTCATGGCCTCACACCATTCTTTATGCTTAGCTGCTTCTTTATAAGAAGTGGGTTCTATAGGTAATTGAAGAATGGATAGATAGGCTACATTAAGAGAGTGAGGTGATGAGTAGTGAGCCACAAAATCACTTGGTAATTGTTTATGTTTGATAATACCATTTCTTCCTCTAGTTATGATTTGCTCAGTTTGAGGTTGAACTTGTGAGATAGCTGGTGGACTAACAGATATGTTAGGTGTCCCTATCTCAGAAGAAGACAACTCCCTTGTATCTGAAATAACTGGTGGGCTAGGAACAGACCTAGATGAACCTATTTCAGGTGTTAAGGACTGAGTGGTGATAAGAGAGGGCAGAGGTATTGAAATAAAAGGCTCTGAATTCTGATCACAACTAGACTTGTTCTTATTGATGTTGGTATAAGGAAAATTACCTTCATCAAAAGTGACATGTCTGGATATATACAATCTTTTGGTAATAGGATCATAGCACCTATATCCCTTGTGCTCATGACTATAACCCAAAAAGACACATTTGACACTTTTAGGACTGAGTTTATCCTTTCTTAGTTCACCCAAGTGTGGGTAGCAAGCACACCCAAAAGTCTTGAAGTTTGAATAATCAGGAACAATATGAAATAAGACTTCAAAAGGTGATAAACCTTGAAGGGTTGGTGTTGGTAGTCTGTTTATTATGTAAACTGCAGTATTGAATGCATCAAACCATAATATTTTTGGTAATGAACAGTGAAAAGAGAGAGTGTTACCTAGCTCAGTGATATGTCTATGTTTCCTCTCTGCTTTCCCATTCTGTTGGGGAGTATAAGGGCAGGAGCTCCTGAAAATAATACCATTGGAGTCCAAAAAAGACCTGAAATCCCCTTTTTGTAATTCTGGTGCACCATCAGACTGGAAATATACAATCTTTACTTTGAGTAGATTCTCATTTGTAGATTTGAAGTGTGTAAAACACTTCACACTGTCAGACCTCACTTTCATTGGGTAAATCCAACTATACTTGCTGAAGTCATCTAAGAATAATATGTAATATCTAGCACCATTTGGAGTAGCAATAGGGGCTGGACCCCAAATATCACAATGAACTAAGTGTAGAGGGGTATTTGTAGTGGTTTTTGATGATTCAAAAGGGAGACATTTACTCTTTCCCAATTCACATGAGTTACAAAATGATTTATCACTAGTATTAGAAATAAGTATCTTATCTTCTTTTTGCAACTGTTTTATAATCCCATGATGAGTATGACCCAGTCTTGCATGCCAAACATCAAAAGTAGAGGCCACTTGAGCCATATGAGCAACTAAAGGTCTGCTGTGAGTTAAATTCTGCTGAACTTCTATAGGATATAGGTTATTCTTAACTGGTCCTTCTGCTAGGATCTTTTTGGACCATATATCCTTAATACTATATCCCCAAGGCATGAATTCTACTGAAACTGAGTTGTCTTTTGTGAATTTTGATTATGAAAGTAAGTTTCTTTTCAGATTAGGTACACATAGTACTTTATTTAGATCAAAAACACAATTGGAAGTTGATAGTTTTGATGTACCTGTACTTTCAATTGGCAAAAACTTGCCACTTCCAACCATTACTGCTTCAGACCCTTTGTAAAGTTGGGGTGACATTATGTTTGCAGCAGTATGAGTCATATGACTGCTAGCTCCTGTGTCTGCTAGCCATGCTCTTTCTTTGATTATGGTATTGTCTGAAATATTGTTAGTAGTATAACACTCTTCAGAAACTATGTCTCTGTCATCATCAAAGTTTTCACAATCATGAAATATATCCTCATAATCATCACTGATAATTGCAGTATGACACTCCTGAAATTCATCATCCTCATCACTTAGAGCATAATTATGAACAATTGCATTGTTACACTCTAGTAAAGACTCTTCTTCATAGGGATATGACTTAGAATCTGCATGAATACCATCATCATCATGAACTGATTGTTGCTGATTTTCTTCTGTGTAATAACCAGCTTGAGGCCTATTTTGTCTATATCTAAAATAACATACCCCAGCAGAATGACCCCATCTCTTACAGATCCCACAAGGGACTGTTGAGAAATCAAAGTCATCTGCCTTTTGGTTTTTATAATGGGTACTTTGATTTCCTGAATTCTGATTATCTTTCTTTGAAACAGCTTGGTTTCTATAAAAGGTAGGTGAAGGTTTGATTTTCTAACCTTGTTTATAGTTTGACCTGTTAACATAGTAAACTTCATGAGATGAATCCTTTGTGGATAACCACTGTTCATGTTGTATAAGCCTTGACTTGAGTTGTGCTAGAGACAAGATCTCATTATTAGCTCTTAAGGCAATGACAAATTGATCATAATCTGATGATAATCCATGAATAGCAATTCGAACCAATTCAGACTCATCTACTTTATCATGAACAGATAATAAAGAATCAGATAGATGCTTGATTTCTCTTAGGTATTCTGCTATAGAAGCATCACCCTTTTTTAGGTTTTGAAGTTTTCTTCTAAGTTGATCCTTTCTAGATTCTAAACCCTCATTATTTGTGAGATCTAAATACTGCCATATCTCTTTAGCTGTTTGAAGACCATAGATATCAAAGTAAACTGATTTGGATAATGTGCTTTTGAGATATGATTTGACAAAACTTTCCTTACTCCTCCATTGCTGAAAATCAGGGTTGATTTGTTCAACTCCATGAATGAATTTCAGCTGAGGTGGTTCTTCAATTGAACCATTAACAAAACCTATGAGTTCATAGGTATTTAACATTGTTTCAACTTGGTCTCTCCACATAAGATAGTTGGAGTCATCCAACTTTTCAGTAATGAAACTTGTAACTGCTGAAATTGGAGGGAGATTACCTTGGTTTGCGGAAGCCATGAAAATGCTTGGTGATCTTGACGAAAAAACAGTAAGTTTCCTTGATAATCACTTCTGAATTTTGCTGAATTTGTATTGTAGTAACTAATTTTAATCTTCTTTCTATCTTAAATGTTTGATTTTGCGAGAAAATGATGTTAAATGTTGGTGATTGTTCTTGAGCTTTGGAAGAAAAACTTGATGAAGACCTAGCCTGAATCTGATACCATGTAAGTTTTACTCCAAAACCCTAATTTTATTTCAATCAAATGATTTTGAGATTACAACTTTATATTTATACTAATAGAGAGATTAATCTGTTATTATAACAGATTTAGTTCTAATAACAGAATTTAGTACTTTAACTAACAAAGTTAGTTAATAACAACTTCTTGATATTTGTAGGTTGACTGTGGCTGCCTCCAGACATTAGTTGTGACTGCCTCCAGAATGTGTTGGGCTTTGACCTTTGACTGAGTATTATAGACTTGACCCAAAGTCAAGTTAGTCAGACTATATAAAGTTGTAAATGTTTTTCTCTTCTCAAACCCTAGCCGTTCTCTAATACGAAAAACCCTAGAACTATCTTCGTCTTCGTCTTCGTCTTCATCCTTTACTGTTAACAACTGGAAGTGCAGATAAACTGATCTCTTGTCTAAAATCACATCATAATTACAAAACAAAAGTTCATCTATTAAGCTAAGAATTGAAAAATCTAAAGAAGTACTAATTCTTAAGCAAATTGCAGCTAATTACGTTACTAATTCTTAGAATCAAGACGGCGTATATACTTGATTTCTTGACTGGTAGAACCTAAGATTTCCAATCGCTTTGGGTATCGACTTTATCAACAAAGGATTCTTCAACATTGAAGATTGAGAGGCAACTTCAAGAGCATTCAAAGCCTTTTCCTTCAAAAGAGCATCTCCGCATTCATCTTGAGATGCCAAGTAACAAAGAAGAATGAATATTTCCAACATAAAATTCTTATTATCATTCAATAATGTCATGAGAGATATAAAACTCCATCGAAATTGAGAATGGCCTTGGAACATTGACCCGATAAGTAGTTCTCTGAGCAAACAAACTTCCCCTAAGCGATAATGATTTCAGTACTAATTTCTTCATTGTTATTGCTAAGTTTCCGCAGTAGTAGATTAATCACACCGATTTCTTTCAAAGTGAAGATTTTAGCTAAAGAACCGATCGACTTAATAGCGATAATTTGCAGTTTTGAACTTTCATTCGAATTGATTAACCTTAGAAGTTGATAAAGTACTTCAGAGGTATTATAATTAGCCTTGAATGCTACCCAAAAATCGAAATCAAATTCTATAATATTATCCATCTCCACTAAAAGCATCAAACAATTGAGCTTATGAAATAGATTGTTGTGGAAGCGTTAAAGTAATGGAACCTACCATTAAAACTGTGATAAACCAACTAACAAAACACATAAAATAAAGATAATTCATAAACTTGATTGCTTAATTCTTCAAAGGTGATAATATTGATAAACACATATAATAAAGATAATTCATAAACTTGATTCCTAGATAAACATGAATTAGGAAAGTAACTAACTTCTAACTAATCTATAATCTTCTTTACGAAAACTCAATAAGTCTAGCCAATTGAAGTAGTCCATTTGCTTCCATTAATCTATTGCTGTTTGATTCACTCTCTCAAGAGCATCCAGAAAGCTTTCGGACAGTTAATCTTCATGTTTGAACTCGAACCGTTTTTGCTGATGATCGACAACAATGAGACGATGGTCTTGATTGCATTCTCTTACCGAACTCCTTTTTAACAACCGTATTTTCCTCTGCCATTATTGAAATCAATTTGGCAACTTGAAATTGAACTTCAATTGAAGAACTAGACAGAGCTTGAAGAATCAATGAAATTCCTTCTTCACCCATAATTTGTTTGACTGCATTCTTTTCCATGGCTAAATCAGAAAGAAGAAACAGAGAAGCAATTCGAGCATCAAAAGAATGTCTTTCCTTCAATAGTTTTAGTAATGGAGAAATCCCACCTTCTTCAATAACAATTCTCTTGTTCAGATGATTTCCGAATGTAAGTGAAACGAGTTCGTTCGCAGCTTTGATTCTATTTGACAAAGACCCCATTTGAATTGTAGCTATTAAACACCAAATCAAAGAAAGAATTGGGTTTTTAGCAGAGATTGGAGGAACACCAACCCCACAAAAAATGGAAGCCTCATCAGTTCTATTGGGATAATTAAAAACTTCGATAACCCAATTCAAATCGAGATTAGAATCATCAAGAATATCTAAAACAGTTTGGGTTTTGAAGTTAGTGATCATTGAGAAGCCACTCAATCGGGCAAGAATAAATCTACGGGTATAAGTAAGATTTTTGAAGACTTGATGGATAATGGAATTGAGGGGAGATTTATAAACATAGGAGGCGGCATTGATGGTGATGGATAAAACATAGGAAAGTAATTGATTTAGAATATCGACTCGTTTATAGACCTCATCGAAATCAATGGAAAAGAAATCTGAAACTCTGATTAGTTTATGGATTCTTTTGGTTTTGGAGATTGCTCTTTGGAGTTGTTCTTCAATGGTTCTCTGTTGTTGAGAACTCATTCTTACTCTGAAACTCTCTCTCTCTCTCTCTCTAAGAAGTAAGAATGTCGTATGAAACTTTGGGTATTTTATTTTCTATCTGTAAGAATGTGTGAATCTGAGTAGTAGTATTTATAATAATTTAATGGGGTTTAGTTGTTTGAGTAGAGGAGAAGACTGAAAGAGTGGATAACGATTTAAACTGATTTTAGAAAGTAGGAAACTACCCACAGAGCTTCCTTGCTTGCTTTTGACGTGGACACGCGGTTTAAATTTTGAATTATGTCTGATTTGCCCCATAATGAGTGCTTTTTCATTTCGCGTGTGAATCAATGGCTAGCTTAAATCAATATCCAATTTGATTTACTACAAAGTGGATGTCGTAGTATTTTATTTATTTTGTATTATCAGTTATTTTGTTGATCTTTAGGATCTTTTCATCCGTGATCTTTAGGATCCTTTCATCTTTCTTCTTTTTTTATTTTCGTCAGTGTGTAGTTCAATTCTCTCACTTCATGAGGCACTTTACATTCGAGATTCTGAGAATTTACTTATGTAACTCTCATGTTGCTGAACCGAGAGAAATAAACAATTATATCCATGTAACTTGTGATTTAATCACTCATGAATGAAAAGGTTTCAATGGTTTAAAAAAAGGATTATTTTGCGAGAGGGTCGTACATAAGTATCCTGTTTTGAGAAAGGGGTGTGACCGTTTATTATTTTGCGAAGGAGTCGTGGACTGGGAGTGACCGTTAAATGAATGTTAGATTTAACTTCACGTTAGATGAAAAGTTAACGCCGTTATGTAGATGTAACGGTGTTACCTTAAGTAAATCCGACGGACGCTATTCCCTACATGGATGGCTAAAATCTTAATGTATGTGGAATGTGTACATCATGTTATTTACTTGCATGGAGTTATCAATGCATAAAAAATTGAATGTTGCATGGAGTTATTTACTTGCACGGAGTTACCAAGGCATAAAAAAATGAATTTTACTTTTGTCTTATTTATTACGTCCTAAGCAGAGTTTTTTTGTTTAATTTTTTTTTTCTCGATTTTTGGTTTCTCAAGTTAGATCTTTTGTATCATATTTTACATACTCTATTGTTTGGACAGGTACCAAAGCGGAAAAAATGATATACTTGTTCTTATGTAGATGTAAGACAAAAGAGAAAGGTCGTTCTGCACTATGATCGGGTAATATCTTTACTCGTTTTTTTTCAATAATACTCTAATTTTTTTACTTGGAAGATATATGTGATATTAATTGTCCTATATTATAGTTGTATAAGGAAAAATGAATCAATAATAAAACTTAATCTACAATGAAGTTTTTGTTAGAAAATTGGAATTACATTAAGTAAAGAGTCGGCCCAGGCTAACTTGAAATCCTGGTTCCGCCCCTGGTTGCATATGAGAAAACACTTGCCCAATTCCCAAATCTACCCATGAAGAAGAAGAAAACTCTAGAAATCAGTCAATCTAAATCGTTCTGAACCTTAATTCCCATAGTATTTTTTTGTTGTTGCAAGATTCCCATAGTGTTAGCAGTACCAATAATGGATTTGCAAATAGCTTCTAAAGAAATATACTAACAATAAGGATCAGACTGTTTTACTTCATCCATTGTTGGAAATTATTTATTTTATAAATATACTAGGGTATGGCCCGTGCCTCCGGCACGGGGTTCTCATGGAACATCTGTTGCGTTTGTAAATATATATTCGATGAACACAAGCAAAAAAAATTGACTTATTTAAGTATTGAGATATAATACGTTCTAAAATGAAGCGAGTTTTTCAATATGATAAAGAAGACGTCATTCACTGTTTCACTTTCTTTAGTAGATATAACATTGTATGAATTAAAATTATCATATAAAAAGATTACGTTAAACGGAAAACAAAAAAAAAACATTTAAGAAATTCCTAGAACAAAAGAAAGAACTAAAAATTCAAAATTTAGAAAAATCTAATTAATTGCATACAAATAATAAAATATTACATACGAAATAAACATTAAAAAGGAAATGTTTATATGTGTTTGCCTCAATCATATGCAGTAGCACCATAATCTAAAGACATTTTATATAAATCTAAAAAAATAACAAATGTAAAGGATAGTAAGCTAGAAGAATAAATATTTTGTTCCTAACCAGAAGAATAAATTTAAATCCTTCTAAGAGAAATTTGGCGTCGTACAGTGTGTACAGACCCAAAAATAAAACTTTGTATTACTATTAGACACTTAAAACGAAAGAAAAGTACAAAGTCAACCATTTGAAAATATTGTCACGAAATTCTCGAATTCTTACTGTCTCCCTAATATTTGCAGCTTTCAACTTTCATATTCTCTGAAGATTCTTGGAAGATAGCAACGTTAACAAAAAATCGCTCATATATTAACGTGAAAATTGAAGATGATAGATGAAAGTTAAATCAATTACAATCGTAGATCTTGTTCTTGCCTAAAGTAATTTATTAGCACAAGATTTAGCTCATCGTTAAATAGATTTAGCACAAGATTTAGCTCATTTATTAAATAAGGATGTTTGTCCCAGTCATCATTTTCCCTTCTGTTTTATATAATAGATTTTTCTTAAATTAGTTATTTTATTTCTAAGAAGGAAAAGATTATTGTTTTTTAAATAGGTAATTTTATTTCTACGAAGGACTATATTTTAAATTTCTATAAGGGCTTCTAGACAATATGCTTTATTAAAAAAGGATGTTTGTCCCAGTCATCGTTTTCCCTTCTGTTTTATATAATAGATATATTCTTGATTGAGTGAAATTATATCCAAGGGATACTTGTAAAAAGACATAAGCCATGGGTAGTCACTGTTGGGTTATGGAGTCTCCTAGTGTTCAAAGCAGATCTTTTTCTCTTTCTTTTTCTCTTTGTTTAATCATCTTGAGAAAAATCCACACTTATTTCTTTTCTAACGAGTGTTTTATATAGAGATTCCTAGAGTCAGAATCCTAATCAAATTAGAATTTCTAGAAGACCACAGAAATAGAAAGATTCGGAACCTAATTCTGAGTGAGATTTCCCGATGGGGAGTTTATCCCATTTGGGATTTATCCTTTAATGTGGTCGGCCATATCAGCCCCTTAATGGGCCTAGCCGGCCCAACAAACATGGTCGACCATATAAAATGACTTACCGATTTCGGAATCGCACGTATTTCACATCGTTCGTATAAAATAACTTTCCGATCAAGATCCATAACTTTATCACGAGGAATTTAAAATTCTAAGTCTAAACTTCGTTGTTTATACATTCAAAATTGGATTTGAAAAAAAATTATCTGCTATATAGCCTTTGAATTTGGAATGAATTGTTGGCGATCTAAGAAACACACAAAATTCAGATCGTTCATGTAAAATGATTTTCCAATCAATATCTATAGCTTTGCCACACTTATAACTTTTAAGGTCTAATTCCTCGCATGTTAAAGACTATAGTCTTTGAATTGTGAATGATCAGCGATCTCGGATGATACGAACTCGGATGGTTTATGTATTGTAGCCTTTATTTTTTGAAGGAAGCAGTTTCCCTGATCTCCAAATTACATGAAAATCGGTGTTTGTTTAAGTGCTATCGCATGGATTAAATTCTAATTTGAAAACTTGAATTTGGTTAAATCATGTGCATATCTGTAATCACATATTTATGGATAGCAAAGCTAGCAGAGTTTGATTTTGACTTTTCCGATGTTTGGATGAATAATCTAAGTCCTTCGCAGTTATATATCAACTGTTTAGCTCAAATGATTAATTATCTCTAAATGGGTCTCTAACTCTAATTTTTACTACGACAAAGGTGCATAAAAATTGAATTCTTAACTCATTCATCACCAGTGAAGAATCCTTGGCTGAAAATATTGGCAACCATTAATCTTCTAAAAAAGGTAGGAATTCAACCCAAATTAGGAAATTTGATTTCTTTGAACTACAAATATTGTAAATCTGTTTTAGAAGATTTAATCTTGGGTAGCAGCACAGAAGAATCAAGTTGATTATGTTAATGGTTGATCATGCAAATAGGAGAGTTGTTGATCATTGTAGAGATGTGATTACCGACATTTGTTTTATATGAGTGAGCACGCAATATAGTTGGAGGATATTTGCACATTTTCATGAATAAATAAGGTGCATTAAACTTTTTTCTCATCACTCGTAATTTTTATATTTTATTGAAATATTTGGTGTAATAAAACTATACTGATTTCTCCTTTTTGGTAGTTTTGTTATACTGCTAGCTAAGATGGAATTTATAGGAGCAGATTGAATATGTTTATCTACAAGTAAGGCAATAAGAGGAGAGATGATTTCATACACTAATAGCTCATGTAGTCTCGTATTAAGTTGAGATATTAGAGTAAACTAACTTTTCTACGCGGGACACTAACTAATCATGGTTGAGGGTGGAGTGAGTAAGGGGCCAATTTTAATACCAAAACCAATGTTTTTACAATGCTATCAAATGAGGAGCCAAGGGGTGGGAAACCACGGTTTAAAATGGCGGACGCTCTAGTGAGAAAACATAACTTTGATGACGAATGAAAAGATAACTTTTATGACGAATGTAAAGGGGAATTGCTTCAGGGTAGAAGTTGGAAGAAGGGGCAGGAGTGCCCCAACCCAAAACAACCAAACAACCAAAGCAGTTGTTTAGCGCCTCACTTGTCAACTAAAAGTGATGTTCTTTTTATAGCAAGCAGGACCCACGCCCTAGTTCATCATCTTTCCATACCCACTACTAAGAACAAGAGAAGTCTAACTCATAAAGTTAAGACTAATCAATTTTTATCCTACCATCCAACAAAAAGTTTTGATTTCTTTTTATTTATTACTAAAATTAGAATTTAATATCAATTACATTCTTTTTATTTATTACTAAAATTAGAATTTAATATCAATTACATTCTCTCTCTTCCGACCTCTTTTATTCTTTATAAGGTTTGTTTTTAAATTTCATTATATAAATATTAATTTCTTCAATGCAGTAAATAATATTCATAGTAAAGTAATTGTTAGTTGATAATTGTTATATTCGACTTTTAGTTAGACATTTTTTTGTTTTGTTAGAAATTTTTTTACCTTGGTAATTTTAAAATTGTACTATTCGATTAGACGATATGTGTATAATTAGTAATTTTGCAACTCCAAAAGTAAAAATAATATTTTCGAAATATATTTAGATCATCTCTACATGTAAATTGGATGCATTTCTTATTTAGTGTATAAATTTAGGTTTACATTTTTTAGTCATGCTTTTGATACTAATATAATTTGTTACGACGAGGAATTCATTTTTTTATTCTTTAGTGTATGAAGGGCCCCACTTTTTACTTGGAGTTTTAGGCCTCCCAAATACTTGGGCCGACCATGAGAGTGGGAAGCAAAGGATCAATACGAAGAGAATAAAGCTCCACATATAAAATAAATTTAATAGTAATTTGAGGAGGGTTGGTGAAGGTACGAAGGAAACACATCAATGTTATGGCATATTTACAACATGTACTACAACCATCAACTCTGAGTAGACCGAGTTTTGAATACCCAAAGGTATTGCAAAACAACCTAATACAAAGCCTTTGTTATTTCTACATATCCCACCACAATCAGAAACCTCTGGATTACCTCTCAATGAACCATCTGTGTTGACTTTTACCCAGCTGGCTAGAGGCATGTGCCAGTCAACTTGAATAATTTTAGGTGCTTTTCTTGAGCGACCCATCACTATAAAATAACGAAGAATGGTAATTTATCTCATTGAATTTTGCACAGAACCGCTAACCAGCCGCCCGGACTCTAAAGTAAGACGACGAATGACCGAGATAGCTTTAAAGATATCCGGAATGGTATTATCAAAAATGCAAGAGTTCCTTGTCTCCCAAATAGTCCAGAAAACCGAGATTACTGTCGATAAATATAGGCCTTCAACCTGCTCCGAGAAGCCAGTTGTTACAGGTTGGAGTGACACATACTCCTCCACTAGAAGACTGAGCATACCACACAGCGGATACATTTTATGTTTATGGAATTCCTCTGACCGGTTTTATTAAGCTTTTATCTAGGCCATTTATTTGCCTGTACTACTCGATTGAACTATGACCTCTAAATTAAACCAATTTTTTTTTTCTTATTCAAGATTAATAACATAGAGTTCTCGACAGATTATTTAATCACCAACGGTGTTTGTTTAAACAAGCCAGTCTTCGATGCTTACTCAATTCATTCAAATCCTTATACCAACGAACCTTCCCTCGATCATATTAAAGAATCTAGTTCTGAGTTCTCAAACTTATTTGAAGATGTAGATTGTCCATCTTTTGCGCACCACCTAAAGATCTCGAATTAAGTCGTCGAGCCTCTTGGTGCATCTCTTGTTGATATGAAGTGGCTTGTTAAAATCACGATTACATTATAATCGGGCAGATGAACATGAATAAAAACCACTATATTTAACGAGGTTCGGTCGGATATTCATGACCTACATCCTCGGAGAAAACCACAACGGTTACATACTTTATTCTACAATTGTGGTGATTCGTTACAGTAATTGATTAGTAATCGAATGATTTAATCCCTAGAACCCTCTCTTATTTATAGAGTTATTAGCGTTAGGGTTTCCTAGTTTCTCCTAACTAAAGTAAGAAACAACTAATATTACCATTGATAGTTACAAGAATATCTTAAATATAAGAAAATATATCATCAGTATATTTCATATATTTCAATATATTGGACTCATCTTGATCTATATCTTTATCCGATCCGTCTCACATCTCAATATCCCCCCACAAGTTGGAGCACGTAAATCTTGGAGTATTCGACTTGGAGAGAAAAAAACAAATGTCTTATTCGTCTTCTGATGCAGATTAAGCCGGGCCAAACGACCTCATCAATGGGCCTCACGGCCGACCCATTAGGGTTAGTAGTAAGTGTCTAAGTTTGGATATATTCCTATTGAGTCTAGGTTTAGGAAGTTGCTAGGTTTAAGTATTTTCGACATTTAGGAATTCTAGTTTGTGTCTATCTAATAGAGCCTAAGTTCCTATAAAATGAACATGAAGTCTGTCATTAAAGATCATCTTGAAGAGAGTTATCAATCAAAATTTATTATTTTATCGTAGTTCTTATCGTTCTTTATTCAAGTTTATTATCTTCTTCATTTTCGATGCGTTTACATCATGTGGTATTCAAAGCCACCAAAATTTTGGGTGAATTATTATAGAAAAAAAAAATTCAGACCAGTTCTATGAATATCAATCATATTTTATTCCTCAAGAGAACTATAATCAATCGGATTATACTCATCAAGGGATAAAGAATCAGTGCTTATGTGCATCATGTTTTTATGCGAATAGAGATTATTATGTTTATCATTGGAATCCGGGAGAACCAGAAAGAGAAATTCTGTACGCTTATTATACACCCCACCGTATTGAACACCTCTAATACGAACTTCACCACCACCACCACCACTACAACCGTTTTTTCAGAAACAGTTTAATCGATCAAGTCCGATTGTGATAAGATACTACAAATATGTGACAACATCGCGACAATAATACGTCAACCATCTTGGTTGCCTATTATATCTTCCAACCAGGAAAAGAAAAAGAAGAGTGCGAAGAATTTGAAGAAGATGATCACAAAGAAGTTGAAGTTGAAGGAGAAGAAGATGAATCTTCTTTAGAAGTAGAAGAACAAAAAGTCGAAGATATAGGAAGAAAAGATGATGTTGGTACTAAACGAGAAACTGTAAGAAAGCTTCTCGAATCGTTTTGCTAAGGTGAGCCTATTCTTGATAAACCATATTCCGATGATATTAAAGAAAACGTTCACGTTGAACATAACAAAATTCTTTCCACTACGGAGGAAGAAGAAATTCATATGGAAAACCTAAACCAGATCCAAATACTCGATCCCAATGCAATTACGGGAGAAGAGTTCCTTGTTTCAAATCATAAAATTCTCTCAAATCAATTTCTGCAGTCATGGGTTTCCTGTCCTAAATTTCAGACAACCCCTAGAAACTCAATCATTGCTTCTACAATTATTCGGTCACCTTCAATGGACACTGAGACGTTTTCTTCTAAGACCAACCAGCTTTTGAGTTTGTTCATCAATACCTTAGTAGAGGAAGAGGAGCTTATGGATTTATTGTTCTCTTTTTTGAATCCAAACCGCCCTCATAGTACTTTTTTGGTTGGGTATTTCAGCAAGGTTATTGGGTGCCTTATGTTGCGAAAGACAGTCTCACTTACGAATTATGTACAAGATCGTCAAGATGTATTTCAGCAATTTGTTAATCTAATAGGAATCGCCTCTATAATGGAGCATATTTATCCCAATTCGTGGATGTGATGGACTGATCAGCGAACAACAGTTTGCTAGAAATAATTGTGGATAAATTGAACCCATCAAGTTCTCCAGAAATTCATGCTAACGCAACAAAAACACCATGTGCCATCACTCGCGATGCACCATCAGCTGTATCAGTCAAACTCGCTAGCCCAAGCTTTGTTAAAAGGATACTTGATCAGATTCTCAGTTAAAGTCCGGGCTCGTCGACTCACTTTTTGTGCGTATATCTTTATTGCATCCCAAAAGATCAGCTTATTCTCCATTAGTGCATTCTATGGGCAACCAACACTTGTATGAATCAGAAATTCCTGTGAATCCTGAGACGGTCGGTGCTATGTTGCGAAAGCTTGGTCACTTACGCTTTTGAAAGTATGCTCGGATGATAAGGTCTTACCTACTGCTTATGGGGAACCGAGGCCTCTTCTTGGGAAGTATCGCCTTAAGATTGTGGAGTTCATCCCAGTATTGCTGAAAACTGGCAATGACGTTGCTGAGAAGGAGATTTATTTAGAGAAAGATATGTGGTGAGGGATTATTAAAAACTATGTTGGAGAAATCCTTAGTGAATGCAAAATCAACCCTAAATTTCCATACACGGATTTGTCAACTTTTGTTCGTCGACAGTGTGATGTATTAACTTGGGGATTTCATAAGTTGACATATTATGATCGAATTATATTCTATAAACTTCATGAAGATGAACGTGGGAAGGTATTGGTTACATTTATTCTTTGGCTCTTGCTGCCAATTTTTTGGAAGTGGGCGAGATGAATGTTCTTTATTCACTAGAGTTAATTTTGCGAGAATCATTGGCATATGAGATTGAGAATGTGGCTGACGATTTCCTGCAAATTAGTATCCTTCACTTCCAATGCAAACTTCGTTCTAAGTAGGAGTTATGAATCGCCTTGGTGGAATTCATCTTATGCGGGTACATCCAACTTTGCTTAATCACACGGTTCGGGACGAACCTTGTGAGAGAAGGGGAGGCTGATGCAGATAAAGTCGGGCCGAACGGCCTCATCAATGGGCCTCACTGACGAATCATCTAGAAGGTCAAACGACCGAGCCCACTAGGGTTAGTATTAAGTGTCTAAGTTTGGTTACATTCCTATTGAATCTAGGTTTCGGAAGTTTCTAGGTTTAAGTGTTTTCGATATTTAGGAATTCTAGTTTGTGTCTATCTAGTAGAGTCTAAGTTCCTATAAAAGGGGCGTGAAGTCTGTCATTAAAGATCATCTTGAAGAGAATTATCAATCAAAGTTTAGTATTTTATCGTTGTTCTTATCGTTCTTTATTCAAGTTTATCATCTTCTTTATTTCCGATGCGTTTACATCATCTTCTTACAACTCTCAGATTTTAGTAGCTTGATGAAGATGAATGAAGGATGATTAGGTTACAACGATTACATAAAAAATCGTCGAAAATAGTAGAAGCAGAATATTATTTTTTTAATGAAAACATGAACGATTAACTTTCTCATGATACCATGTTAAATTCACGATTATATAATAATCAGAGATATAAACTTAAATAGTGACACGATAATATAACGCGGTTCGGTCAAATAATCACGACCTACATCCACGGAGAATCATTTCTTTATTAATAATCACCACATACAATTGTGGAGTTGATCGGTTACATTGGTCAGACATAACTCGATGACTTATTTCCTAGAACCCTCTCTTATGTATAGAGAAGTTAGGTTTTGAGTTTCCTAGTTTCTACTAACTAAACTGGGAAAGAATAATTACAAGAGATCCTAAATACATGAACCTCGATGTCTCATATTATATCTTCCAATATCTTTTATATTATTAGTCACCACAACTAATATATCTTCCATATCTCAATACCCCCAAAAGGGATTGATTGTCAGCGTAATATTATAAAAGCCTAAAATAGATCGAAATTTATTGTTATGTTTGTTGGTATGGTTGACTTGAAATTTATTGTCAAAAAATGCAAGGTCACGGGTTGAAATCTGGAGTCAAAATCAATATAGAGATATTATATTTGTGGTAAGAAAAGTCCAAAAATATAATTGGTAAGAAAGGGAGGTCATCATAAAGTATGATTTCGAAAATGTCACGGGTGAATCCGGAAAGAAAAATAGATGAAATTAATCTATTTAGTATCACAGATCGAACAGAAAAGGTGACAGAAAAATTGTGTCACAGATGGATATAAGGGACAGTAGAAATTATCGTAAGAAAATATCATATTTCTAAATAGCAAAGGGTTGTGGTAAAAGTCAGTAAAAGTGGCGACATTGAGGTTCGTCGCAACAAACACTGTAGCAAGTAGGTCAACATATAAGTGACAAAATATTGTCATTCCTGTTGGAAAAGAAATCGTCTCAATTGAAAATTGAAGAAATTAAGATTTCCATCAAAAGAACTAGGGTTTCCCAAACTTGGAGTTTCCTAATCGGTAGCGATTTCAGTCGATAGGGGTTGAAACCCAACCCTAATCGATATGGTTTGATATAATAGGTCAAATCTGGCTGATTTGTACCAATGCAAGGTCGTCGACGACTATATTTGTAGAGAGAGAGAGAGTTGTTCGTCGGTCTACGAACCTAGAAGAAGAAGGTCGATTTTTCACCAAATCGAAAGGGAAATTGTTGGTGGTTTGTCCAAATCGATGGAAGCAATCGATTGGTAATAGGAATCTCGCCGAAAAGAGGGGCGGCAGTCGGAAACCCTTAGGGTTTCACACATGCGAGGAGAAGCTCGTGTGAAGAAGAAAGGGGACCGATTTGGGCCATGGGTCCAGCGGTTGAGCAGGTCTGGATAAAGGTTTCGGGTGAGTCACAAGTTTTTCTTTTTTCGGTCAAGGGTCGCTGACTGAGTCAGCGTAGTATAAAGTCTCGGGTAGAGTCAGCAAAGTCAAATGCTATTGACTTCAGTCTGGTTGGCTTTACGAATAACCACGACCGGGTTAGGTTTTGGCTCGGAACGGGATAAAAGAGAACCAAATCTGATGGGTTTGGTTCTGAAATTTTTATTCTCAATTCAGACCTAATTTAGGTCTAAAAATTTTTTAAAAAAAATCGAGAAAATTTAGGAAAAAATCAAATATTAATGGACAAGTTACCTTTGTTGAAGATGAAATCATTGGTGTTTACGTGATGAACTTTAATAAACTCCAACAAATCAAGTCTGATTCTCGTACAAAAAATGTCTTCTCGTTTCACTTGATTTTCTCGTCTTGGAGACGAAACATAATCACAAGAATAATCTTGGAAAAGTTAAACAAATCAACAAAGCGATTGAATAATAATGTAATCACCACTAAAAAAAATTAGAATTTTGCGGAAGCATAAATCAAGATCAATTTACCTGTTCATGATACCATGTTAAAATCGCGACTATATTATAATCGGACAGATGAACATAAATAAAGAGCATATTTAACGAGGTTCAGTCGGATATTCACGACCTACATCGTCGGAGAAAACCACAATGGCTACATACTTTATTCCTCACAATTGTGGTGATTCGTTACAGTAATTTAATAGTAATTGAATGATTTAATCCCTAGAACCATCTCTTATTTATAGAGTTATTAGGGTTAGGATTTCCTAGTTGCTCCTATCTAAAGTAATAAACAATATAAAATCTATCTAATATTACCATTAGATAGTTAAAATAATATCCTAAATATAAGAAAATATATCATCAAAATCCTTCATATCTTCCAATATCTTGGACTTATCTTGATCGTCTGATCTCTTCATCTCAATCCGTCTCATATCTCAATATGGCTATTGACAATTTTGGGCTCTCACTTTTCCCATCATACCTCTATTCATAAGGTTCATCAACTCTAATGCATTAAACACCCATACTTTCAATAATCTAGTCTTCAATTGGTGTAATTTAAACGGGTTTGACGTGGAATCGTATTAAAGGTGTTAGTCTTCCCAAATATTAGAGTTCGGAGCAAATTCAGACGTGTAGAAAGCTAGAATGACCATAAGAACTTAAGTTTGAAATTGAAGCTTAGGATTATATGCCGAAGAGTCATTGAAGCAAAAGGACTATGTCCGCTGGCAAAATACATTATACATTCAAAACGAAGAAGAGTTTCAACACATGTCTTATTGATAAGCTTATAAGGTCAAGGGACGGGGAAACCAACTTATATCCATTGGGAGTCATGGCCATTAAGTCAATAAGGTCCTTAGCTCTTAAAAAGTTTGTTTGCTCGTGAGAACCACTTGTCGGCTAAGAATTCAGAAGAATGTTGTCAAATATAATGAAGTTCCATATTTAACGAGATTAGTCAAGGGGAATGAGAACTCTAAGGTGAATGGGGTAGTGTTTCTTTGTTGTTTGGCATTTCACAAGTTATGTGGAAGACAAAAGTACTTGATTATCTTGGAGTTATAACTCATTTATCATCTTAAATCCTTAGTTGAAAATGTTGATATACAAAGCCTTTAATCATCTCAAAATGTTTAATCAAAGTGATTATGTTAATAGGTGATCGGACTACAAAAATTAAGGTCATTGCCGACGGAATAAAACCGTCGGAAACATAAAAAAAACCATCGGTAAAGGATTCTCCCAGCGGCAGCGAGGCATCGGCTTAAAAGGCGTAGGCAGTACTAGTACCGACGACATTGGTGACAGAATTTAAGCTGTCGGCCCTAGGACTACCGACAGTTACCTGAATTTTAACTACCATCGACATAACTCAATATTTTCCCAGGAATGCATGACCAAAATTTCTAACCAACGGTTTCAATAAAATAATCACCGTCGGCAATGGAATTTGTCGCCAAATTTTGCGCGCCCTTCAAATGGCCTTTATTCTGCCGACGGCCTTTATCCGTCGCTATAACTTATGCCAACAACATATAAACCGTCGGCAATAGGTTAACTGTTTTTTAAACCAATTCTCGGCACCCGTTGCTGCAGTAGGTGATCCATAAACTGCAGTAACATAATGACTAATAACCTGATAAGCATACATTCAAAACAAATTGATGACACATCTATCTAAAAGTAAATTTATAAAGTTCAACTAATCGTTAACTACATAAAACTATCAACCTAAAGGTAATTTATAAAGTTCAAGTAATAAATTTATGAAAAAACGTCGGCAATGGTCAACTATTGTCGACGAAAATAGGAAAAGCCACCGGCTATAAGCATTAGTGTCCCGCAACTCCGTCAGTAAATGGCGTCGGCAATAGAAATTTTTTTGTAGTGTGGTCAACTTATCATGAAAATAAGAGAGTTCTTTGTCATTGTACTAATGTGATTATTAACATTCGTTTTAGATGAGTGAACATGTAATATATTATGCTTTAGTTAGTTGCACACGAAAAAATACCTGACCTATTTCACAGGCAGTGTATATTTATTGAGGTAATGGTAGTAAGATGTAAGGTAATCTCAAGCATTTGAGTAGTTATATCATGTTGAGATACTGATGTTGAAATGATGGTAGTAAGATGTGAGATGACTCCAAGCATTCCTGTACTTGTATTATGTTGAGAACTTGAGGTATTGAAGTAAACTAATTTTTGTCTAGAATTCAAGTGGGATGAAAACTAATTAGATTATTGGACCAAAAACTCTATTAAGTTCTGTGTTAAGACAAGCCTTCTAATTTTATATGGTTCTTCAATAAAAAGTAGGAAATGACGCCTTTGGGATAAACAAGAAAGATGAACAATCATCTTCACTGCATAATTGGGTTTGAGGGCAAAGGCATACCTAGGAATCAAACCTTGGCGCCGCTAGCATTGAAAATATGAACCAAGGTCAAATGGCTAATTAATTGACCAGGTTATTCCAAATTATGTTATAAACATTTTAGATTTTATGAACCAAAATATAAAAACATAAGAGAATTTGATAAATTTGGCAGGTAGAGAATTAATTAACTTTTAGCAGTTTCAATTTTTATCGAGATAATTATAGAAGTTCATGTCATAGATCAGGACAAATCTGTCGAGATTTACACAGATTTGTGCAAGTTCTGTCTGCACTTTCTTTGAGAACAGAGTTTTTAAGATTGAGTGTTGCATTGCAGATGCTCGTAGACTTTTATATCTCATTCTCCTCTCAAGTCTCAACAAGAAAATGACCAACATGTCAGCTGTCTCTCCACATTTTATTTCCATTGTATATTTTCTTTTGTTGCCACTACATTATATATTTAATTAACTCCATTATGTTTCTTAGTTAACATATCTTTAGGTCCATATTCAAAAATAGATTTTTCAACTTATGCTTAACTTTACCTTTTTGGCTTCATTGTTCAATTACTTTTGTTTGTTTATTGTTGCTATTATTGTTCTTGTTGTAGTTCTAACTTGGTTTTCAAATTCCATCTTGTTAAAGTTCCACTTATTTCTTGGTTTTCGTCAATATCTAAAGCTAAATCAAGTGGGATTGGTTTTTTTAGTTTTCCTCAAATTTATTTTGTTGAAGTTATGAGGCAAAGCAAGAAAAAGAGGAAAGGAAGAAGAAAAAAGATATAACTTATTTGTCGTAATGTAAATGTTATTTATTTGTTTGTCTATAAATAGTGGCAAGCAGAGAATTTAAGTAAAGACAGTCTGAAACATTGCATACAAAAATGTTATTTTATGTCAAAAGCACGAAGAAAAAAAAATCTATGGCTAGAAGTGGTATCATGCTAATTAAGAAGATATTTATATAACAAAGGGTCCATGGGTTTTAAGTCCAAAATAAAGTTCAAAAAAAGTTTAAGGTCCAATCTTCCCAAAAATAAGTTTTTAATCCTTTTCGTTTTGGAAGAAACATTGTTGATAAATAACGTGCTATGTATGACACGTATAAAAAAAAATGAAATAAAGTATGGAAAACATGAAATAAAGTATGAAACTTTAACAATAAACAATAGGTAATTTATGAAACAAAACAAGAATTTTTAAACAGAAAAATACTGTAACTTTGAAGTCTAGACATACTTTAACTAATTTGGACTAAATATCCATTATAATTATTATTTTGGCTTAAAATTCTATATGCGTTTAGGGGTAGATTTTTGGACTAGGAACCCAAAATCATACTAAAGGGTTTTGCTAAAGTTACAAGTGTTAATTTGAATACAAATTTCCATCCTACCTTGTAATTGTTGTACAATTGTGCGTACATCTATGTTGTGCTTAAATTTAATTTAGCTAGTTTTTTGTATTATTGGTACTAGGTATGGTTAGGGAAAAAAAGCTTAATCGTGTGTTTGGTTGTAGGATTCCTAAGTAGGATTCCTATCAAAAGTGGAATTTGGTAGGAATCATGAATCCTTGGTCTGTTTGGCTACCAAGAATCCTAGGACTCTTGAATCCTAAGGATTCCTAATTCCAAAATTTGTATTGGACTAAAATTCCACCCTACCCCCTAGGATTTGCTAGGATTTTGGATTAATGAACCTAAATTTCAAACTTAAAAATCAACAAAAAAAATATTTCCTTCTACAAAATCATTATTTTTTTCCAAAATCATTATTTTTTTCAAAAATCATATTTTTTCTAAAGACATTTAAAAATACTCAAATAATAATAAATCATAGGATTCTTAGTTGCCAAACAAGCCAAAAATTATTACTTGGATTCATGAATCCGTGGAATCATGAATTCCAAGGACTCATGAATCCGCGGATTCATGATTCCGCCATCCAAACACACCATAAATTTAATTTATGGTGTGTTTGGTTGCAGGATTCCTATCAAAAGTGGAATTTGGTAGGAATCATGAATCCTTGGTCTGTTTGGCTACCAAGAATCCTAGGACTCTTGAATCCTAAGGATTCCTAATTCCAAAATTTGTATTGAACCAAAATCCCACCCTACCCCCTAGGATTTTGGATTAATGAACCTAATTTCAAACTTAAAATCAACAAAAAAATATTTCCTTCTACAAAATCATTATTTTTTTCAAAATCATTGTTTTTTCCAAAAATTATATTTTTTCTATAGACGTTTGAAAATACTCAAATAATAATAAATCATAGGATTCTTAGTTGCCAAACAAGCCAAAAAATATTACTTGGATTCATGAATCCTAAGGACTCATGAATCCGCGGATTCATAATTCCGCCATCCAAACACACCATTAGCTCATTTTTTTTTGTATTATTGGTATTAGTTACGGTTAGGAGAAAAAGGTCATCATTTGAAAGAGAAAGCATAGGAAGACAAAATTCAAGTGTCCCAAAGGGATTCAGACCCTTGACATAGGCATAATACTTATATAACTATTGGTTGTAAGTATATAAAATGAGTACCTTCAACAAAAAAAAAAAAAAAAAAAAAAAGTATATAAGATGAGTATATTTAACAAAAATATAAATGGACGGAATCAGGTTGCAGCATGGGTCAGCCCACCTGTGGGGTGTCCCCCTATATGCTATGCGTATGTAAGAAGACTTGGGGCCACATTTATTGTGATGAATGAATCATTAATGTAAGATACTTAAATACTTTTGTACCTTCGTAGTCATTTGAGCTAAAGACCCGGTTGGCGAAAATTCTCATTTGAGAGCACTGACAATATTCATCACCCGGAAAGCGACATCAAACTATGCTGCCTTTGCTATCTATCATCATGTGATTCTAGATATGCACACAATTTTACTAAATTCAAGCAATCTAATTAGAATTTAATCATGTGATGGCACTTAAACAATCACGGCTTATAAGTAGTCGAGAATTTTATGTTATTGATCTTAAAGAAAAAGATAAACACATGGTTTAATGGATGGAATTCTGCAACTTCCAAGATGATCAAGTAAACTAGAAGTAGAAATAATGAGTTTGTGTTTAAACTAACAATCCCTTCAAAGCTTTGCAAGAACAGCACCACTCTGAATAGGCTTTGCCAATCCATTTTCTTTGAGATCCAACTCACATGTACTAGGCGGAACGTCGACGGCTGGAGAACGGTTGAAGAACCCATGGGGCTGCAGAAAACAAACCCGATATTTTATGAAATTGCTCAAGCATTAACAACCTCACTCAAGGGGATTCAAAAAACACTACAAGTAAATAAGTGGTTTAGGTTTCAGTATAGAACTGGTTAGTTAGTAGAATACCATAAGCATAAAACCTATTCGCTCCACCGGCATGACAGGCCAGTCTTCTAGTCGAGGAATATGTGTAATTCCAAATACATACCTGCAACAATGTTCAAACCGAAG
>BEHA01005426.1:55935-67573 GCA_002897215.1 Eschscholzia californica subsp. californica
ACAACCCACATTCGTGATAATAATTATAGTGCAAGACTACTACATTTATAGGTGCATTGAAGTACCAACTGTAGAACTGTCTACTTCAGTAAAAGCAAGATGTCTCGATCCAGGTAGACACACGAAAAGTGTAACTCGCAGTGAGTAATTCCAGTAACTCAACAAGATATCAGAGAATTACGATTTAAAGAAGAACGTTATGTTGAAGTTAGCACATAGTGCAAAATACAATAGACAGAGTAAATAAAAATACCAACACTTCATGCCATATGTTGTAACGAGATAGAAGATAAAACTATAGAAGTACCTTCTGCCACTCTACAAAGTTTCCACTAACACGAAAGCTTGGACCTTCAGGCTGAATTATCTGGAGTGGTTTCACATCACTTCGGTCAACACCTCCTCGAGTTTCACCAGGAGTATAATTTCGTAATGGATCTGCTGGAGGTAAAGGAACAAGTTTACGGTCTTCGAATTCAATCACTACCATATTCTGCATATCAACAACTACATAAATGCCTTCAACAGGGCGTGCATAGCCATTCTCCATCGGGCAATCGCTCTCAGTTCTACAGAAAATAAGTGGTTTGGCAAGTCTGTGGCTAGGGGCATCAGCATCACTGTGAAAACCAACGCACCTGTAAAAGGAGTTGATTAATAAATAACAGAGGTAGTCGCAAATAAACAGAATGTTTTTTATAATGCAAGTGCAAGAGAACATGAGAAACAATCCACTAACCAAGCATCTACCATAACCAGATCCATATCCTCAATGCCCCTCTTTTTCATTGCTTCCCGGAATGGTGGATAGTCCTTAACAACAGCTTCACATTCCGCATACTCCACAGCATCCTGCAGTCGCAAATGAAATCGAATAAAAATTGAGATGATAAAATACAGTAAAGAGAATCCAAATTTAGCCTATTGGATACCAAAATATGACACGGTATTCAAACTTATGGGCCAACCATGAAGGCTAAAACTTTTTCCCGCTATTCTAGATAGTGAACTTTAATCATCTACCTGTTTTTCATGTATGCAGAGAAAAATGATTATGTCATGTCAAAAGAGAATACTTAAGATTAGGAAAATTAACAGAACTTTTAATTGAGTCAATTGACAATTTCTTGTAAACAAAGTATGTCAACAAAAGTTATAACTAAAAGGTAGACCTACACTTATGTTCCTGATTGAAGTAGACTAGTTATGTATAATTCCTTTCTTTTAGAAACCGGCATTAACTTTTTAAACAGATAATAGCACATACCATGGGTGGCTGAACATCTGGAACAACTTGTGATGAGATGACTCTTCCCCTGTGATGACCACCTCTTGTTGCCGCATGTACTTCAGTCAGCTCAACAATCCATATACTTGTCTCGTTGGACCGTTTATTGTACACAACAAGTCTAGCTCTCCTTGGTGGAAGCTTACTAGGAATAACAGGTCCACCTTTGGTTTTTGGAAGTAAAGAAGGCTGAAAAGGAGGAAAGAAATATGCATCTGCTAATGCAACAACTTGTTTATCTGGCTCCAACAAAACCACTTCAACAAACCGCATGCTATCTCTAACCTGTAAAGACAAAATACTGAAAACAATTAATACCGCTTAAATGGACATCTTAAGCAGGAGATACGACGCCGAAAAAATTCTGACCAGCACAAAATCCAAATCTACTGGGAAGAACATAAATGACCAACCTCAGGTGTGGCTCCAGCAGCCCTGACAGTCGCCACTGCCACTGAAATTTCAGCAGCTGATAAAGGATCCAATGGGTGGCTACTTTGAGCCCTCATCATGATCTGGATACCTAAAGACGTACATAAGAGAGAGGAAATGATGAGTCAAGTAAAAAACACCAATACCATAAAACTTCCACAAAATTACAAGAGAAAAGGTAGAAAGGGACATAAGGTAGGCAACTAGTGATAAAAACAAACAGCACAACTTGACAATTCGAAATTCCTCACTGGAGGGAGCCGAGAAGTCTCTAATAGATACCTCCCACAAAAAAGTATTCCCCAAAACAAGTGAAAATGATATAAAAACTCAATTTTTATTGTCATCTAAATCTTCTCAATTTTTATTGACAACTAGAGTACCTTACCCTAGTAAGCACAAATTGATTCTTTTAAGTTAACAACATACCCAGACAGTGAAATTGATCAATAAATTAGAGATTTAATCAAAATCAATTTTAAAGGAAATCAACAACAACAAGAAAACAAATTGGATCAAATGAAAGTATTAAAAAGGGTAAATCGAATTGAATCGGGGATTGATTATACCTTTGGTTGAAGATCTGTCAGATTAGAAAACTACTGTATAAACAAATTAAACAGAGAGCAATTGAGTAAGATTGATGATACCTTTGGTGGAAGAATTAGATGAACTTTCAGGAAGTGAATCAACAGGACGAATTACGGTCTCCATAGTAGAAACAGCTCGGCTAGGTTGCTGATCAGTTGTAGAAACAGCCCAATCTTGTGAGACTTTCTGAGGAACGGAGACAGTTGCCGAAGTTGGCTCACGACGTAAGGAAGAAGAAGAAGATGAAGATTGTTTGGAGTTGCAGCAAGACGTCGTTTTTTGCGAAGTTGAGGCCATTGTAAAGGATTAGCAAGTTCACCGATTCCACCGTAATAACTTCTCTCACTAAAATCTTCTGACATACAGCAGCAGCCACTCTCAAGTCTCAACTATCTTATTTTGGAGGAATACTTCAAGAACCCTAAATATGGAAACCAATGATGAGAAATAAAGACAGCAGATTTGATTAGATAAAAATGAAACGACGATCAAGAAGAAGAGGGACCAGATTTTGCCCAAAAGCAAAGGTAGTAAGTAGTACTACTAAACTAGGATTTTCAGAATGAAAATGAAAACCCGGGCTGGAATAGTCCCCGGCCGGGCGGGTCCCAGGTTGACTATATCCTTGGCCCAGCCTGGGACTGAGACTTGACCCAAGTAGGTCTGTAAACGGTAGCTTATCGATCGGATATAAACATATCCGAATCCGATAATAGTAACGGATATCGGATAATATCCGATATCCGAAACTTTAACAAAATTTCAAATTTGTTCTTTAAATTTTTAACCATTAGAACTAAATAATAAATCACAACCATACATTTTATATATTATTATAAATAAATTTAAATTTTAATTAATTTTTTATATTACTTATCGGATACGGATATTTATCAGATCGAATATAAGTTTATCCGTATCCGATATCCGATAAACAGATATCCGATAAGGAATATCCGTATCTGAATCTGAAATTTCGGATGTTTTTGAAATTCGAATACGGATGCGAATCGAATGTCGAATGTTTGGATATCCATTGACAGGCCGGGTCTCCGGGCCGAGCTCCGGGTCTGACCGGGCCTTCCTATTTTTTTTTATATTATTATAAGATATGAAATTAAATTAAAATAATATATAATCTTAAAAGTTAATTGAAATAAAACATTACAAATACGAAACTATAAAACAACAAATCAAAACATTAGAAATTTTACCTTTTTAAAAAATATTAGATCTTAAGAAATAAAGTAATGATTATTTACCTAAAAGAAAATATTACTTACCTAATACTAAAAGTAACATAAAACAAAATAGAATTTACCTAAAAGATCCTATAGTATTTACTTAAAATTTCTTTCCTAACTTAAAAAGAAAAGATTTTGTTGAACTTACACAAAAATAATGTTTATGGAACTTACCTAACTTCTTTATTCTTTAACTTAAAAAGAAAAAAATAATCTAATTTTACATAAGATATAAATATTTAATGGGAACATTTCTTCTCTAACTTAGGAACTTACCTAAATTTATTTTTACATAAAATTTTGGGAGATTTGCTGTTTGGACCCCCTTTCGTATAAGTGACTTGCTGTTTGGACTCCCTTTTTCCAGTGTTGTACTGTGGACTCCCTTTTGACGGAATCACTCGAGAATATTCCGTTTCTAAAGTTATACTTAAAAAATTCCCACTTTACCCTTACATAATCAATATTGCAGTTTGGATCCCCTAGTTTATTTAACTCATCTTCCTCTTTTATTTGACTCATCTTCTTCCTCCATTGAACAACACAAACCACATAAACAATACTCCAAATTCATCCTACTAACCATTAATATAACTAAGGAAGAATAATCCAAATTCATCATACTAACCATTAACATAACTTAGGTATCTCCCAAAACCAACATCATTGGTGAAATTGTAATGAAAAGTAACCAAGAAAGTAATCACACAATTTGACCAAGGATTGAACGGTCAGCTTTTGTTGTCTAAATATTCTTGAGAAGCTCATCAAGGTTCATGCTACTTAAAATGATGCAGGCGCATAAACGTGTGGGCCCACGTCCACGCGTGCCCACATCCTATTTGGTTATAATAGTAGTTTATTTAGTATAGGAGAAGTTACTTTAATTTGATATTTCTTTATTTTTAAAGTTTCTATGTTTGAGTAGTTTATTATTTTAGGAATCCTAGTTTGAGTCTATCTAGGAAGGTTTATTATCTTATAAAAGGAGATCTAGTCTATGTTATTAGGCACCTTGAAGAGAAAAACCATTGAAGTTATTAAGAATTTAAGTTTATTTTATCGTATCTTACAGTTTTCTTTAATTATTCTTAGTTTATTTTATTGTTCTTTAATTATTCCGCTGCGTCTACATCAAGTGGTATTCAGAGCCATTTTTTTTAACCAATCACAATGGTTAATCCTACCGTTCCTACTCCAACAATCAAAGAGAAGACACCAACTTTTGCCTCCGAATGGGACAACATCAACAAGAAGTTATCCTCGGTTACAAAATTGGAAGAAGCTTTCGAAAATTACAAGAAGGAAAATATGGAAAAATTCGATCAAGTCAATGATTCCATCATGAAGTTATCTAAACAACTCGAAGGCATATGTAAGTCTCCCTCTTTTACCACCACTCCTTCATCTACTACTTCGATTCAAACATCATCACCACAACCACTCCCAACCACAACACCAATTTCAATTCCCCTACTTGGTCAACCTATCACTAACCCATGCCCGACCACTTTCCTCCCACCGATTCACATCAACCCTACATCACCATTCTCACCGGTTTTCCCATTAACATACATAAACCCTACAACCACTCCAACCACACCACCTTTTTCCTTCAACGACCATCAATCTACTACCAACCGAAGTATAACCCAACCATACCCATTCCAGACCCCTCGGCAATATTATTCACCAAGCACCATTCCACTCGAAACCCACCACCAAAACCGCAACCCTGAACCCTCATCTCTACCGACACCACCACAAGTTTACAATGAGGAACAACAACTACAAGCACCTCCACATCATCTTTCTCCTCATTCTCTACAGGAACCCTTCTCCAACCAAACATTCCACCACACATATACAAACCCTAGTTATGTAGGCTACAACCCGGATTCTATAGGCACCCCTAGTTTCCCTATACATAATATTCAAATCCCATCTATAGCCACCACCCAAATAACCCTAGCCCAATATCACCAACATGTTCCTGTTTCCCTCCCAATCTTTTGGTGTCAAACACCATCACCAACACAACAAACCTCTCCTTACTATTCCATATCCCCAACACTTCTACCAGAAAATTTTGAATCTTCCATATCCCCAACACTTCTGTTAGAAAATTTTGAATCTTCTCCTCAAGTTGAAACTCAGTTATCAACACACCCAAGTAATCAAAACCCAGAATTTAGTGAAGGAAAAGAAGAACAAAAAGCAATTATCAAAACCCATCACAACCAAGAAGAAGAACAACAAGAGAAACAATTAAGAAAAAGAGGAACAAGAAGAACAACCCAGAATTTTCCGAATCAATTATGTCCCACATCGTCGCTTTCTCTATCAAATCTCTTCCTACCAAATTTTCTTCAAACAATTAAGAAAAAGATGATCAATTTCCCAATTCTTATAATGAACCTATACTCAATGGTCAAAGATCACATACCAATTGAACAACTTTCATCTAGGTTTCACATATCAATTGAAGAAAACAAACAGTGGGCTCCAGGTATTGATCACGTTAGAGTACATAAACTACATGAAGATGAACTTGGAAAAGTCAATTTTGCGTGGCATATATACACTACATGGTTCCATATCGATATCTTAGTTAGCGATGGTTATGCTTATACTTTGGCTATTGATGAAGTATTTTGGAAATTTGTTACAATTACTCTTACTTCACACTTGCTCATAGTACTTCACACTTTCTTGAAGATTAAGTGGTTGTGCCTACCGTGGGAAGATGGCGAGATGAACATTATTTATTCACTAAGGTTAGTTTTGCGAGAATCATTGGCATATGAGTTTGGGTACGAGGTTGACGATTACTTGCACATTAGTATCCTTCCATTCCAGTGCAAACTTCACTTCGTTCGAAGTGGGAATTACGGATCGCCATGACAAAGTTCATCGTCTGCGGGTGCATCAACTTGTTTTCTTCCTCGAAATCGGTTCGGGACGAACCTTCTGGGGAACAGGGTGCTGATGCAGGCGCATAAACGTGTGGGACCACGTCCACGCGTGCCCACATCCTATTTGGTTATAATAGTAGTTTATTTAGTATAGGAGAAGTTACTTTAATTTGATATTTCTTTATTTTTGAAGTTTTTATGTTTGAGTAGTTTATTATTTTAGGAATCCTAGTTTGAGTCTATCTAGGAAGGTTTATTATCTTATAAAAGGAGATCTAGTCTATGTTATTAGGCACCTTGAAGAGAAAAACCATTGAAGTTATTAAGAATTTAAGTTTATTTTATCGTTTCTTACAGTTTTCTTTAATTATTCTTAGTTTATTTTATTGTTCTTTAATTATTCCGCTGCGACTACATCATAAAAGGTTAACCTAAGTCACCTATTTGGTTTAAAATTTCCAGATCCCCAAGTGAGTACAGTAGATCAATTTTAATGTTTGCTTCATTTTTTAAGGTTCTCATATTAAATTTGTTGGCTCAATCTATATAAACTTGAAAAAATCTCCAGATCTATCATAACAACATCCTTCAACAATCTGTACCATGTATCACTTTTAACCACCATAAATGATCGAACTTTCAAACACTTCAAAATTAGAAATTCTTTAACATCCTCGTATGAAGAACGAAGAGAGGGATTCAGAGACTTTTAGGGTGTAATCTTTCTCATATCACTTGATTGAATCTCACTAGCTACCAAAATAGTTAGAGAGAGAAAGAGATTTTCCTCAAATTTTCTTGTTCCAGGAGAGAGAAGAGGGTGTCGATTCCTAATTTATCTAGGGTCACGAAAACTCAAATGAAATATTAAAAACAGATGATCTTTAGATGAGAAAAACTTATTGGCAACAAATAAGAAAGTGAAAAAAAATTGGTAGAAGAAGGAAGGAAGGTCAATTAAGTAGGGTTAACAACTAGTTAAGTAGGGTTAACTACTTGGGTTGGGTGAGATCAAGTAGAGGACAAAATAATATTTTCCTCTTTTATGTGTTATAAATATGTTATATTTAACATTTTTTTTCAAAAAGGGAGTCCAAAATGCAACACTGGAAAAAAAGAGTCCAAACAGCAAGTCGATTATAGGAAAGGGGGTCCAAACAGCAAATCTCCCTAAAATTTTCTACAGCTTACACAAAAATTATTCTCTAACTTCAGTATTTTATATTTTCTAGATAAGATATACAACCTTAATAGGAAATAATTATTTATAGAAAGGAAAGAAAAAAAAACAAAAAAAAAAGGTTAAAGAAAAAAAAAGTGACGGGCTCAACCAGGCTGTTACCGGATCGAGCCGGTTTTAGCCCGTCGGGCCTGGAATAGAGGCCCAAAACGGGACAAACCCGGGTTGACCTGACCTGTTTTCCGTACGGGCCAGGCCGGTCCGGGCCATTACGGAACGGGCCGGTCTGGGCCATTACAGAACGGGCCGGTCCGCGCCGGTCCGGGCCATTCCGGAACGGGCCGGTCCGGACCCAACCCGGGTCGCCCCGACATTTTGAGCACCACTAGAGCGAAGAACAATCTAGAGAGAGAAAGTAAGCAATTTCTAGGGTGGCCAATACGCGGACAACTAATTTTCTTAAATGGACAACTATTTTCGGGCCCGGTACAAGTCAACTACGTTTTCCTTAGTTGACTTTGATTTAATAAGGGGACAACTCCATAAAGCCTTAAAATAAACAGTTACTAATTTGTGGGCCATTAACAATAACAATAATTAAAAATAGAAATATAACTGTCTTCTTCATCAACATTTTCTTCTTCCTCTTCCTCTTCTTCCTTCTTCTTCTTAATGTTATTCTTATTCCTTCTTTTTTTTATCAAACCCTAATGGAAGAAGAAGATAAAACCCCTCAATCTCCACCTGAAGACGTTTTTCCCGACGTTTCCATAACACATAGTTTCTCATAAACATGAAGCACAAAAAACATAAACACGAAGATTCAAAACTTCTAAGCATCACAATAGAAATCCCCGAAATAGTCGCATCACAATAGAAATCCTCGAAACAATCGCAGCTATGAATATTCAAAACCTCTAAGAATCAGTATTGGGCGAAACACCGAAATCAGTAGCAGTCACTAATACTGTTTCGGACGAAACACCCCCGAAACATTAGCAGTCACTGCTACTATTTCGGGCGAAACAACTGTAACAGTAGCAGTTCACTGTTATTGTTTCGGAAGTTTGAAGCCCACGAACAATAGCAGTTCGTGGGCTTAAACGAGCAGATCTCATCTTTTCGTGATATGCTCGTGTTTCGTCGATTTATGGCAAAACACGAGCAGATCTACTTGTTTCAAAAAAAAAAAATCTAAAGTTTTCAAAAGTTTGATTTCTAGGTTTTACAAGTTTAAGGGGTTATAGGGTTTTTAGATCTTACCTTTCTCTTTGTGAAGCTTCTTCAACAATTCACTTCCCTTTGTTTGATGTCATAATCAACAATGGTGCTTCTCCAAAAAAATTCTCTCCCTAGAAGTTTGGGTGTTGAGGAAGAAGATGAAGTAGTAGAAAGAAGACCAAACTAACTTAGGGTTTATGGAAAAAAGAGGGATGTGTCCAAATAATATATCTAATTGTAAGAGGACTTGAGTGAAAATAATCGAGATTTGTTCCCTTAAAACTGATGTCCATATAAAAAAATCATTTTTTTTGTTATCCACTTAAGATAGTTGTCCATATAAAAAAAAGGGTTATTTCCCAAATGGCCCCCAACTTTTTGACCAGCTTCCTGCCTGGCCCCTTACTTTAGCAATAATTCCCATATGGCCCCCTTTTTCCGTTATCTTTAACGGTCCATTACTCTCTCTCCTCCATCTCATTTTCTCTCTCTGTCAAGTCACCTATCACGCGCACATCATCATCTTCTCCGGCATAGGTCGTCGGCCTGCCAAATTTCCGGCCAGCGTCCTTCAATTTTTTTTTTTTTATTCTCTCTCTCTCTCTAAGAAATTTTTTTTCTCTCACATCTCTCTCTAAACTCCGGCGAAGGGAAACCCCATTCCCCGGAGTTTAGAGAGAGAGATGTGAGAGAAAAAAAAAATTTTAGAGAGAGAGAATAAAAAAAAAATTGAAGGTCGCCGGCCGGAAATTTGGCCGGACTGCGACCTATGCCGGAGAAGATGATGATGTGGCGTGATAGGTGACTTGGCAGAGAGAGAAAATGAGATGGAGGAGAGAGAGTAACAGACCGTTAAAGATAACAAAAAATGGGGGCTATATGAAAATTATTGCTAAAGTAGGAGGCCAGGCATGAAGCTGGTCACAAAGTTGGGGGCCATTTAGGAAATAACCCTAAAAAAAATTGATTGTCCACGCCATTTCTAGAGAGACAGAGGGAGACTTGTTTGGTGGTGTCTAGATTCAAAGGAAGAAGGAGAAAAAGTGAAAAGGTCTGGTTGGGGGTTGCGACCGATCTTATTATATTAAGTGCTTATTGCTTAATAAAAGAAATTAAATTAAAAAAGTGGCAAGGAAAAGGATGTCGAGTTTAGGATAGGATTAAGGAATTATTTATTTCAACCAAAAAATTATTTATTTCAACCAATAAAAAAAAGAATTCTTTAACTTTATTCTTGTTGAAGATATGACAACCCACACTGCTCACCCATTCTCATGCTCATTTTTTTTATTTTATAATCAACCTCTTTTTCCTAATTTTCTTTATTATATATCAATAATATTTCTGGATCCACCTTTAGATCTAGTTGCAGTCTACCAAATATACCTATACGAGAACAAATTATATGGGTAGAAGTATTAATTTTTTAGCTGTGAATGGAATTGTCAGCGGTTAAATCGTTCTTAGAACGAACTAGTGTTTCTTCTAAATTGAGCCTGTTGAGTTGATATAATCTTTTAATAATCAGATCTTGGCAAGTCAATAGATTAACAATGCTAGGCCTGACCAATTTGAGTACGAGATATAATTCCCTACTGCTCAAACACATCACCACACATATATATTTGTACAGGTTCCACACTTGCATTGAGTGTCATTTTAATGCGGGCAGTGTAGAACACTTGTGAATGTGTTTGTACTATCATTCTCTCCGTGTATGTATATCTATAAAATCAACTACAATTTGTTAAAATGTTTCTAGTTTTAGATCGATTTGCCTAACAAGGAGATTATTCTGCTTAGTTGATGACTCTGTAAAATACGGCTCCTTTTTTAATGTACATAACAAATTGGTAATGCTGGTATGCGTAGCGCTGCGAAATTTAAAAAATTCACATTGATTTGGTCAACGTACTTCGACTAAGTCAGAGTGTTACTCACCCATACTCTGGCACCATCTTCATCGCATGAAGATCGTCGGTAGTCAAAACGTTACTCGCACCCACACTCCGTCCACCATCTTCACCGAATGTCTTAGAAAATATATTTTTCTCCTCTCCACCACCACTTTCAACACCTCCACCACTCCTCTGACACCAGTACTAATTTATCTCTCTCTCAGTCTCTCTCAATAATTGAAAAAGAGACTCGTTGGAACTATCAATGAGGAACCATCAGTGAACCCTCTATTGATGGTTCCGACATAAGTCCCCGGTCGAAGGTTCTAGCAACTCTCTCTCTATCGTAGAGCTGAGAGAGAGAAGAGGTGACGGTGGTGGTGGATAAGGTGGTGGAGAGGAGAAAAAAGAGACTTCTATTCTTTTCAATGAAACCACGAGGATGATGGTCAAAGCGTGGGTACTACCTCACTCGGACGATGATAACGAGAGTGCCAGTATGATGGTAAAAATGGTGAATGTATAAAATTTTCCCTTATGCACTTGAATACATTCCACCTCACTCGGGTGTCCGCATGGGCCCAAGTCAAAAGCATTTGGAGGCCTTTGACCCAAAGTCAACATGCATTCGTTGGGTCAATTGCCAAATTGGGCTGCCTATAATAAAATTGAGGTTACCTCACTGGGAGTGTTCCTAAAGGGCTTGACTGAAAATATGAGTACATATTTATGGCGCCCCGCAAGTTTTCCATTAATTTCGTATTAGCGCTTTTCTAAACGATCCATTATTCGTATGAACTCTGGGCGCTAAGTCAATCTTAAAATAATATCGACTGAGGTACCAAGGGAAAATCAAGAGGCATTAAATT
>BEHA01005426.1:84904-98844 GCA_002897215.1 Eschscholzia californica subsp. californica
TAGGTCAATTGGTTTATATTTTTAGTGGTACTTGTGGTAGAGCTTGGTCTGGATTTTCATTAAAAGCTTTTCAGAATTTATGGGGATTTGTTAGATTGTCACTTGCTTCTGCTGTTATGCTATGGTATGTTTCTCTAAAATTATTCTTTCTCTCTCTCTCTCTCTATAGAATGATATCTTTGTAGATAATGGGTTATATGATTTGGATTGGCATTTATTTTTTATGCAATATTGATAGGGTTGAGAAGTGTTTGATGAGTTCATATTTGATTAATTATTGGAGCAAAAGTTTAAATGGGTGGAAGCATATATTATATTCTATTATTCAATAAATTTATTCGATACGATCTTGAGATTCCACATGCACTTATGAGAATTAGAATAAAATAATAGTGACGCTTGCTCGACACATACGTCCTACAGGGTAAGAAACAAGATTTAGCCAGAGAAAATAACTTCAGTTTTCCTTCCGATCTAACATGTCCACATACTCAAGCCAGACACTGGTCCGGCATAGTATCAACTTGAAATACGAGAACCTTTTATTTTATTTTTTGTAATTTTAGATCAGAAATTAGACTTCAATATTTCAAGTACGATTCAAGATTGGATTCTTTTTTTGATAACTAACTTTTGATTTATTAACTTTAATATGTAGTATTCGATTCGATTATTTTCTTTCAAGCATTTGAAAATTTTATGTTGTGCTTAGAAATCAAAAAAGTTGTTCAAATTGAAAAATTTATTATGTAGTTGTTATCCATCTATATGTGGCCCTAATACTTTGCATATTTTTTTTTAATTAATGTGGGATTATTCACAACAATAACACCTGATAATGTATGATTTTGGTAATTCTAATCGATTGTTATGACGTTTGGTGCAGTTTGGAAATATGGTATTTCATGGCACTTATTCTCTTTGCTGGATATCTCAAGAACCCCGAAGTCTCAGTCGATGCTCTCTCCATTTGGTAACTAATATCATCATCCTTCTGATTACAACGTTTAATTCTATAAAGTTTTTATTAACTTGGGCGAAAATGATATCTCCAACTCATGTCATTTCCAAAAGGTTAGTTATAAACTTATCGATCGCCAAAACAAGCTGACATTTGGACGATCATCAACATATTGGACAAATTAATTATCGCATCCCATCATCATTTGTGCTGCATAGGTTATACCTAGTAGATATATGACACTATGACCTAAACTATGCTTTTAACTTACAGCATGAACATATTGGGTTGGGCAGTAATGGTGGCTTTTGGGTGCAATGCTGCTACAAGGTATGGGCATCTAAGAAACACAAACCTCTAATTACCCTCAAAATTGATCCAGAAAGTCTTCTAATAACAAAATTCATCTCTTTTGTCCACAGTGTGAGGGTGTCTAATGAATTGGGGGCAGGTCACCCAAGAACTGCAAAATTCTCAGTTATAGTTGTCGTTCTATGTTCGTGCGCTATCGGCATTTTCCTTTCGCTTATTCTCATTGTTACTCGTAAACAATATCCGAATTTTTTCACAAGTAGTGCCGATGTTAAAGAACTTGTTTACGCTCTAACGCCATTGCTTGCCTTGTCCATCACCATCAACAATGTGCAACCTGTTCTTTCAGGTACTTTCCGAGCTTTTCTTTATCAGAGACTAGAACTTTCGTTTTGGATTGAAGTTTGATTCGTACCGGTATGATTTGATGTACAGGGGTGGCCATTGGAGCAGGATGGCAAGCTTTAGTTGCTTATGTGAATATTGGGTGTTATTATTTGTTTGGAATTCCACTTGGCCTGATTTTGGGTTACAAACTTGACTATGGCGTCACGGTATTCCACCTCATAATCGAAACGTCCATTGTTGATCCTGTAGCTTCTGTTTGGCATCTCTCTCTAACCATTTTCTATACATTTAACAGGGAATTTGGTGGGGAATGCTGGCAGGAACAGTAGTACAGACTATAGTGCTCATTGGCATGACTTACAAAACAAATTGGAACAAAGAGGTAAAACTGATAATCACAATAACCCTCATCCCAGTGTCGACCACAATAGTACTTGGCTCGAGTCACTCCAAGCCGTAACCCTTACAAATATTGTCCCCACTTTTGACACCCAAACCCAATCTCATAAGGTAAGAGATTTCGCTCCTGGCGAAAAGCTCTACAAGTCCCTCCAAAAAGCCACGACACATATACGCTTGAGGGCACAACTACAAACTTATAGCCTAGTCTTTGGACGCTTCCCAAGCGATATAGGACTATTACAATGCAGATGATTCAGGCACGTAAATAACGAAATACAATTTCAAAAACAATATAAACGGTAAAATAAGATAAGGTAGACAAAGATATAAATCTTGGTTATTCTCAAGTTCAAGTTCAGAGTTATATCAATGTTGTATCTATTTTGTTGCAGGCTTCAATTGCAGGAGATAGGATAAGACAATGGGGAGGAGAAGCAGATGACAAAGACAACAACAAAGTAGAAAGAAAAGCATGAGACTCCAATATATCATCATTAACCAATCTATTCCTAGAACTTTAGATCAAATAATGAAAAGATCTGATAGTTTTAGATTCCCATCTTCAATAATCTGTCATGAAAAATGCAACTCTAGAGTTGAGTTTTAAGAAGTTTGATTCAACTATAGAGTTGAGTTTCAATAATCTTCAATAGTTTAAGTTTTTGCTCTTACATTGTTTAGATTGAATTGGAAAGATCATTTAGAAAAAGCAAGAACAGTTTCTGGGGTGCAAAATATCATAGGGTGGAGATTGTCACAAAATATTCCCACAAACAAACTCCGTCATCGGCAGAGGGTCACCGCCAGACCGGCGACCCGCGCTGGATTTGTTCTTCTATCTCGTCTCTCTTTATCCCTCTTACTGCCTCTCTGAATTCCAAGAAAAGAGAGGGACCTTCGCCGAAAGAGAGAAAAAGGAAACGAAACGAAGGTAAGGGCCGAAATAGACTAGATTGTCTCACCGAATTTAGGGATGTATTTGAAGGAATTATCAGCTGTTTAACAGCATTTACAAAGTTAGGGTGTGTAGTCATGATATTGCTATTAAAGTTGAAGTCAATCTCAAAATCTCCCATTTATTTCCCGGAAACCTGGACCAAACAGTAATTAAGCCAAGAAATTTGTTTTTGGTTCATCAAATCTTTGAGCTATGGAAGATGAGAAATTATCTCACTCAAAAATGAAATACTTGATCTTCATTACCAAAGAGTCATTATATTCTCTACTACATTTCTTCACAAATGGGTTGTATTTGTCTTTTTTTCTCATGCCATATCTGACTCAGACCCATCCGACTCAGACTCATCTGACTCAAATGTATTCAAATTAATGATTTAGGTTGTGTTTGTTTTTTTATCTTTTCAGATCTGAAATCTGAATTGAGACTTATTTCAGATTTCAGATGTTTGTTATTTTTATCAAGAAAATCTGAAATTTGGGCTGAATTGCATATTTGTCTGAATGGGCTGAAAACAAGCCCACTCATTTCAGACTTTAAAGCAAGTCTGAAAAGAGAGTCCAACTCGAGTCAATTCAGACTTTGAGTCAGATTTCATATCTCACTTACAAGAATAACTAACTGATTTAAGAACGTAATATTAATTCAATCAAACCCTAACAATTAGAAACACAAATATAATACTTAATGATTCATACTCAATAGAAAGAAAATGAAGTCTCAACATTATCAAAATGAACTAAAACAAAATTTCCCCAAATTACTTCAACTAAAACAGCAAAAAGATCCAAACTTTAACCCTAAAAAGCAAAACCCATAAAGAAATGATAAAACTTAGCTGAAATCTAAGCAGTAAGAACAACAGCACCACCAGCTTCTTTGATTTTCTTCTCAGCAACCTTTGAAATCAACTTAGCTTTAACAACAATAGGTTGAGATTGAGGCAAAACTCCTTTACCCAAAACTTTGAAATACCCAAATTGAGTAACATCAATCAAAGGGGCATTTTCAGGTGAAGCTTTATCTTTGGTTTCTTGAGGAATCATAGACCAAAGCTTTTCGACATTAACGATTGGGCAAAAGAATTTGTTACGAAGTTTGTGGAAATACCTCATACCCACTTTACCAAAGTAACCAGGATGGTACTTGTCGAAGAGGATACGGTGGTGATGCATACCTCCGGCATTACCACGACCTCCGGGATGCTTTCGATGTTTGCCGATACGTCCGTGTCCAGCACTTACGTGTCCTCTCTTCTTCCTATTCTTCTTCAATCGAGTTGTCATCTCTGTGGAATTAGATCTCTTTCTCTCTCTGGTTTCGGCGTCTTCTCCCTGTTTGGAGTGGCGAAGAAATGAAAACTAGGGTTTGTTGGGAATTTATGGATGAATTTGGGGGTTTTCTTTTCCAGTTTTACCCTTCTAGGGCTTCCACACAACCTCGATGACTGATTGATGTCCTGGATTTTGGCCCGCATTTTTGAGCCAGACCGGTTCAGCCCGATAGACACTCATATAGTCATATTGCTTTAGGGAATAAGAGCAAGTCCAAATGAGGGTCGGGATGAGGCCAAAATTTTGGCCTCACCCCCACCCTCCAACCTCAGTCGGCAGGGGTAGAGCCCCAACCGATTGCTTCAGTCGCTCCTAACATTAGGGGCGAGTGAAGGTCCCCAACATGACCGTTGGAGACTCCCAACGGTCATATTGGAGATGATCTTGGTCGTTGGAAATCCAACGGCCAATATCTTCTCCTATTTTTTTTATTTGATATAATTAGTTTTAATTTTTTTTCAACTCTAAAAGAAACTTCCACATTAATAATTAAAATACATTGAACGAAAGTGTAGGTTCCCGAATAATTTTTCAATCTTAGAAAAAAAAACTATTATTTCGAAAATAGTTCAAACACGTGTTTTGTATATACACAAAACCACACACGTTTCTCACACACCAACAAAAACGCCACACACGCATTTCTCACATAAACAAATTTCCGACCTTAAGAGAGGCTGGGGTTGGAGCTGAATTTTTGAGGCTGAGCTGAGGTTGAAAATTTTGGATGAAAAAGTGGTTTTTTTCGGCCTAAGACAGACTGCCATTGGAGTTGCTTTAAGAGATGCGTGCAAATTAAGAAATTTTGTGGGTTAATTCCGTTTTGGCCCCCTAAAGATGACCAACTAGCTTATCATATGGCCCCCTTTTGAGGTTTTCCATTGGTCAACTTTAACAATCAATATAATTTTTACTTTTTTACCCTTCATTACAAATTAATTACCCCGTCCTTGTATTATCGTTTCGCCAGAGATGAGGTCGGCGGGGGAGACGGTCAGTAACTCGCCGGCAATCCCATCGCCTCAGAAAAAAAATTCGTTTTCTTCTTTATCCCATTTCACCACCAAAAAGCCACCGCCACCATCATACTCTTTTCTTATTCTCTCTCCTGTCTCCCATTTTCTTCTCTTCTTTCCTTTCTCCCAATTTTCCAAATCCCAGATCTAGGAGTTAAATCACTATATTGGATTAGTAACAATAGAAAAATTACTGGATATACACAAACCAACACACACCCTTTGATGGAAAACCAGTGAAATCAAAATTGAAACCAAATCAAAGCGTTAGAGGGAGAGGGTTACGCGGTGGTGAAAGGGCGCCCGAAGAGAAGATTCTGGGAGAACGGTGAATCAGAAGGAGAATCCCAGAGATCTTGCTTCCTTCAACTCCATTTTTTACGAAATTTTATCAACTAGTCGATGATCCGTCGATCAACCTTCATCTTTTGGATATCTACAAAATTCTGCAAAGATCTTCTGAGGTTCTTCAAACATAATAAATTCACAAGCTTTGTTAGAGAACTTAATACTTGGGTCAGTTTTCGAAGTCCTATTATTCTTCAATTTTCAATTTCTTCAAATCTAGGGTTTCAATTTGATTGTCTGTTTTTTAATTTTAGGCATTTTGATGAGCTGGTCATCTTTAGGGAGTCATTTTGATGAGCTGGTCATCTTTAAGGGGCCAAAAAGGGATTAACCTAAATTTTGTTGCAAAATTGGTGACTATAAAAAAAAAACTATTTAAAATCTTTTTCCAAATAAAAGGAAACTATATTTAAGACAAAAATGCTAGAGAGGTTGAAATGTCTTCACAATCTAGTGAAAATATCAATGGTGGACGACCAAAATTAAACCCATGGTTCTCTCTCGTGATTAGTCAAAAATCGACTATTCACTTCAAATTTTTAAAAGGATTTTGTTTGGTACACATCACTATTGTTAAAACCCCACGAAGTGTAAAACAACTGGTTTTGAGGTGTCAAAACTGTAGGATTGTTGTGGGGCGTTACTTATTAGAAAAATCTCAAACTTAAAGGGTAGGATTGCTTTACTGCGTTACTTATTAAAAAAATCTCAAAATTCGAAGGAGTGTCAAAAGTCTGGAATACATGCTCAGGTTTAATAAATGTCAACACTTTTGAGTAGGAACATAAAACCTATGCGATAACCAAAACTTTGTACTTGTTGGCTAGGGTTTGGATATCAAAAGCGAAACACAATACTAGCTTGGGGTGTTACACTTATCGACCTTGCAGGCAGCCCAACATGTCTCTTATATGAGGCTCATACTAGGTTGGACCATCTTAGGGTTAATCTCGTCGAGTGGTCCTTACTATAGTGGGCTAGTGGCCCCTGTATTTGGGTCGGGCATGGATAGTCCGACCCATATGACACCACTAGGAGTGTAGCACATTACATGTGGTGAGTGGTGCTTTTGCATCCAACAAAGTAATCAATCAAGAAGCCTATTAGTATATATTGCTATTGGAGTTATAGTTTCAACTGGCACTATACTTCCATGTCCATACATGGCTTTCTCTCTCTTAAATCCAACTCAATTAAGCCTTCTCTCTCCCCTCCCATCTCATAATCATAAACAAAACCTTCTTCTCTCTACCAAAATTTCTCATTCTTCTTCCCCAATTAACCCAATTCTCAGATTCTATCCTCTTTTTACTGGCAACCCACTTTCATCTATTATTCCAAAATCATCATCATCAACCTCCTTCAATGGATTCCCACTCCCAAATCAACCAGAAGATATTGGTACTGAAGTTAATACCCATTTTCATAAATGGGTTTTGTTCATTCAATCGATCTTACCAGGTGGAAATTGGTGGAGATTAACTGATAATGATCCAGTTAATCAAATTGCTAAACCAGTAACTGTGATTAGTGCTCTTATTAGGATGTGGGATATAGTTGCTGAAGATAAATGGGTTGTCTATACTGCCTTTTCTGCTCTTGTTCTTGCTGCGGTGACTTTCTTTTCCCCTCTTCTTACTTCAATTCTTTCTTTCTGGTTTTTGATTGTTACCTACTTCTTAAAAAGTATGATTTTTCATCAATAATATAAGAAGATTTTGATTTCATTGTGGAATATTGACTATCTGGTTTTTGAAAATTTATGAGATAGATTGTGTAAGTAGGAACACTATATACACTAAAATGCTAAGATTGTGAGAATAGTCCCACTTGGGAAAAGGATACTCATTACCAATTGGGTTTCGAGTGAGAAGACCACAAATTTAAAATGGTATCCGAGTTATGCCCGGAGATGATAAGGCTACACGTTGATTCAGGTCACCAAAAGGACGCGTGTTCGGCTGGAACGTCGTTCAAGAATAGTTACCCTCATTTCCAATTAGTTTTGAGTTTGATGATAACAAATTTTACGAAGAGTCCAACTTCTTTTTAATCCTCAAATTAGATATCAAAGTTACGATCCATCTTTTTGTGCAGTTATCTGAGATTTCGATCCCACATTACTTAGCGGCGTCAATATTTTCAGCACAGACTGGTGAAACAATGGTGTTTTATAAGAACGCAAGGTTGTTGGTTGTGCTGTGTTTCACTTCCGGAATATGCAGGTCTTGTATGATCAAACTTCCAACCCATCTTCAATTGTTCATCTAGATTAAAAGTTTTCATCCGAAGATATTATCTTAGCGGCATCAATATTTGTTTTTGTTTGTATGCTTGAAAGATATTGTATGCGAATTTAGTTCATCGAACCGGTGATTTTTTTTTCTCTTGATTCTTACCGCCTAAGAGGCCGATGTTTTGTCGCCTGCCGAGAGTTACATGACATCCAATCAGTATGCTTTTGTTTGTAGTGTTGAAGAGTGCATTGGATACTTCTCAATATCAAACTAAAGTGCTACCTGGAAGACCGTTGAGAAATTTACATAACCTTGTTCTTCGTAAATAATGAAATCATTGTCAGTGTTTCCCTCATGGAGTAGGTTCTACGACTGAACCATTCAATCTCGTGTGTTCTTGTGTGATTCTTTATTTCCGTTATTGGTTTTCTGGTTTTCTAGTACTTCGTTACAACATATGGTGCACATAGAGTATAAACTGATGATGACATTAGAAGCTTAAGGAAGATGGTAATGGAATAGGAACTAACTCAGACTCCATTTCATGTCTATATCAGTGGCCTACGGGGTTGCCTCTTCACCACAGCAAATTTTATACTGGTAATTCCCATATTATGAAGTACTGGTAATTCCCATATTATGAATTTTCTACTTCCCAAATTCGCTCTTCTCCATTTGAGCATTAGATTCATATAAAGTGGCCTCCCTATGCATCATGCTGGGACTCTGGGACGATTGTTTCGTGTTTCGTATAGAAGGAAAGAGATAAAGAAGAACGAGAAAAACTAATAATCGTCAATCCTTGCTCTCTTGCTTGTCCATTGGGAAGTGAAGCTAAATAGGGCAAAAAGGAAGTGGGTTGTTAGTGATTGGTGGTCACTAATCGCTGCTTTATCATGACATATTGCAGGTTAAGCGTATGAGGGAAAAGCTTTATTCATCTATTCTCTTTCAGGTCAATGGTGAAACTACAGAAAAATCTTCAATATTTTCGATCTGCTTATCTTTTTTACCGGATTTCTTGGTTAGTGTTTCTTAATTAACTTGTCTACGTCAATAGGATATATCCTTTTTCGACGAAGAAACCGTCGGTGATTTGACTAGTAGATTAGAGTCAGACTGTCGACAAGTATCCCGCATTATCGGAAATGATCTTAATATGATATTACGAAATCTTCTTCAGGTGCTTTCTCTATTCCCCTCATTTCTGTCTTTTCTATATACTTAAACTTCAAGATCTAATGTCCTATTTTGCTATCTCTTCCCAGGGAACAGGTGCATTGATTTATTTGTTTATTTTGTCGTGGCCTCTTGCATTAACTACATTGTCGATAAGCTCTGCTCTCGTTATGATCATGCTGATTTATGGCCGGTGAGAGTAACGAAATTTGCTGTCTTAAAATAGTGAAATAGTTGAAAACTTGTATTCATTCATTTGTTCCTTGGATAGGTACCAAAAGAAGGCAGGAAAAGTAACCCAGGAATATACTGCTTGTGCAAACGAAGTAAAATCCCATCTATGATTCGCTTAAATATATCTATAAAATTGATGTTTTTTTATTATAGATGAGTGATTTTGTTGATTTATACAGGTTGCTCAAGAGACTGTTTCGTTAATGAGAACTGTACGAGTTTATGGAACTGAGAAACAAGAACTTGGAAGGCAAACTTTACTTTACCAATAGTATATTTCATCATTTATATCTTCTCTTTGATACGATCACATCTAAGCAAACAAATTCACAGAATAACACGCAAAAATTATAAAATATGGGTTTTCTTACAAATCTGAAATCCATTCTGCTCTGACATTTCAGATACAACCATTGGCTGCAAAAACTAGCTGATATTAGCCTGAGACAAAGTGTGGCTTATGGATTTTGGACTCTGAGCTTCAATACCCTTTATCATGCGACCCAGGTACCGATTAATATTAATTTCGTATATTCTTACTAGGACTTCTTATGGTTTTTGGAAAAAGACTTTTGAAAAGTTAAATGTTAGATTTCCTCTCTTCGTTCTAAGTTTCTTTTAGTATAGATATTGTTTTTACTTGGTTATAAGATTTTCGATATCCAGTCCTTTTGACACATCATATTACGGGAACTTCTACTTTATTTAGGCATATGATATCTTGTTAGGTTATTGCGGTGCTAGTTGGAGGAACCTCAATCGTAGCTGGTCATATAACAGCTGAGCAACTAACAAAGTTTATATTGTACTGTGAATGGCTGATTTATGCAACATGGTGGGTTGGAGACAATTTATCATCGTTAATGCAGTCGGTTGGGGCAAGTGAAAAGGTCTTCCAGTTGATGGATGTCTTGCCAAGCGATCAATTCCTATCGAAAGGCAAGTACTCGTCCAAAACATCGAGTAAAATTCTTCCTTATTGTTCTGATGTTCTCAAAGGTCAAAATTGTTCCTTATTATTCTTACATGTTTCTATTAGATGATTTAGATGGAAAATAGTCTATTTTCAGATTACCAGTTTTAAAAAAAGAATCAAAATCTAACCGTTTTGGAATGATTTTCCCTTGCAGGAGTAAAACTGAAAGGGGTAACTGGACATATTGAGTTTTTGGATGTCTCCTTTCACTATCCTTCAAGAGCAATGGTAAGTTGAATGTCCTAGTTCGGCAGAAACTCAACCATTCAGACGTGTCGGACAAAAATAAGTAAATAGTCTAAAATCTCACTCGAGTCTATTCAGACCTCGATACGTTCTATTACTGATCTCATGGTTTTTCAATGGATTTAATTGTAATCACACGGAAAAGCAAATGACTCCAACGATAACTTTTTCTCCTACTCCGACTCATTCGAAGTACTTATCCTTAAACAATAATTTATTGGCATTTGAGCAGGCATCAGTTCTACAAAATATCAACATGTCGATACACCCAAATGAAGTAATCGCCATTGTAAGATAACTCTCTCATTTTTCCTGTACTCTATTCGCAGAACCCAAGTTCGGGGCATAAGCGGTTTCTCTGATTTGTATCAGGTCGGCCTTAGCGGTAGTGGTAAAAGCACATTAGTTAGTCTTCTGTTTCGCCTATACGAGCCAACAGATGGACAGGTATGAATTATGATTGTCCGATACTTTTACTATTAACTGCTTATCGGTGATACGTTATCAAATGCTTGTAGTTTGATCATATGTTTTTTTAACTACAGATATTAATCGACGGCTTTCCTCTAAAAGACTTGGACATAAAGTGGTTGAGAGGAAAAATGGGATTTGTGGGACAGGAACCACGTCTTTTCCGTACGGATATAAGTTCAAATATAAGATATGGATGCACTCGAGATATAACCGAAGAAGATGTGGAATCAGCTGCTAGACAAGCATATGCTCATGACTTCATAATGTCTCTTCCTAATGGGTATCAAACTCTTGTCGACGATGATCTTCTTAGTGGAGGACAAAAGCAGAGGATTGCCATTGCTAGGGCTATTCTTAGGAACCCATCAATATTGATCCTTGATGAAGCCACAAGTGCACTTGATGCTGAGAGTGAACATAATATAAAGGTCAGTCGCTACTTTCAATTCAATAAACGACGATTTCATCATCTATTTTCCGTAAAGCGCTTCAAATGCAACTTTCTTGTGTTAGGGTGTTCTTCGTTCCGTACAGATAGATTCAAACACCAAAAGGACCATCATTATCATTGCACATAGGTAATTATCGTTCAAAATTTCTTTCGTTCTTTTTTTCTCTCTCATATTATATCGTTTTAAAGCCAATGTCTACGTCCATCCATCTATATACATTTGCAGGCTATCAACAATACAAGCTGCCAACAGGATTGTCGTGATGAATGGTGGAAGAATTGTGGAGGTGTGTTTTCTATCAGAATTTTATGAACTTTGAGACATGACTTTAGTTTGTAAATGAACCTGAAAGATCGAAAACTTACGTTCAAAATATGCAGATCGGTAAGCACAGGGAGCTCCTAGAGAAGAATGGCTTGTATGCAAGCTTAACCAGCAGACAAGTTGATGCTCTAGCTTGATCACGAAGATGAGCACAGCTGGGTTCCGTGAGCACAGCTGGGTTTCGCTTTATACAGTTTTTTGTTTTTGTTTTAATCCGTTCTTAATAATAAAAGTTAACAGCTCCAATACAAACACAAGGGAAAGATATTTTGTTTTGTTTGAAACACTCAAACACAAAACTATAGTGCGACATTTTCCCTTTTGTAAACTCTAGCACATAACTAAATACAAATGAAATGTATAAACTCAAAGATCGACATTCTCCCCATGAGTGTTTTTTCTCTTGGACATCAAATCTGAGGTAATGTTTGTTCTTTTTCTAAGTCAAGTTTGATATCTGATTTGAAGTTTGAATGGACTCCAATCGGATTTAATATGTTTGCTTTTTATTGATTGATGATGTTTAATTCTTTTGAATGGCTAATTTGGGTCAACTTTGGACATGTTTAATATGTTTGTTTTCTATTGATTCATGGTGCCTTATTCCTTTGAATGGCTAATTTGTGACGACTTAAAAGGGATTTTAGGCCCAATAGTGGGGCCGACCATGCTTGGTCAACCACACTAATAAGGCCGGTCAGATCTCTTATTAGGGCTTAGTCTGGCGGGCCAGATCTGGCCCTATTAGGGCTTAGTCTGACCGGCCAGTTTAAGGGAAGAGAAAAAACTAAAAAACATGTTTCTATTTTGATCAAATACTTATTCTATTTCTATTTTGGCTTTTATGAAACCCAATTAGGGTTGGATTCTAACTTAAGATTCTATATAAGACCCTCATTAGAGTCGAATAAGTTGTGAAAATTGTCAAGAAGTTTTCTAGCTCTACAACATCAAGTAGAGAAAGAAAGAGAGAAAACTCCCAACTATCTATCTAGTCTAACGAAGAAGGTGTTTTTCGTCTAACCACTATTGAAGTTCTAGCTAACTTTAAGGTGGGAGATCAAGTTGATTACTCGGTGTCTGAAGCAGAGTAGCTACAATTGGAGCTCTTGGTATTCTATTGAACCGGAAAGGTTTGTGGGAAATTTAGCGATTAAGGTAATCTCCAAACTAACTTAGTTAATTATTTGCTTATGCTCGAGATCCTGGGATACTGGTGTTAGACATTAGATGTCTGAAATTCCGCTTAGAATACTAGGAGACACCATAACCCAACATGAATTTCATCATTTATGGCTAAAAAACACTCCACATTTTTCATTGCCTACAACATAGTCATTAAACCTTGACGACATAACTTGAATATGAGTTGAACTGGGACATAATTCTGGATTTGAATTATCATGATTATTGAAAGAAATAGGTGTATTCTCAATTACTTGAGATTCTGAAGCTAATGTCTCATCATCAATATCAATTCTATTTGATGATTTTCTTTCACAGGACAATTTCAAACTCTATCTTCATCATTTTTTAACAAATAATCAACCTCATCAATCCCGCAAGCTAATAAAAGAGTTTCTCCTTCTTCAACATCATCTTGAACAAATTGTTTCTTTTATGTTCATGGGAACATAATCAACTCATCAAACCTTCAATTCACATACTTGTGAGGTCCTTTCCTCCCTCAATTGCAGCAACAACACAGTCAAAACGACATGTCAATTATCTCATGATTATCTCAATAATACGCAGATCAGTTAATTGTTCACCATTAATCCGCAATTGATTATCAATAGATTGAACTCTGAAAATATAATCAGAAATTTTTCAGAGTTAATCATATGAAGAGATTCAAATTCACCTCGTAAAGTCTGCAACGTTACATTTCTTACCTTCTCATCACCTTGTAGGATCTTTGCAACAAATCCTGCACTTCTTTAGTTGTTTAAGCTTTCGAGATTTTCTCGAAAACAGTCTCATCAACAACTTGATAGAGGAAGAACAACGTCTTCTTATCTTTCTTTCTTTTTTCTCCCAAACTATATTTTTGAACCAGAGAGAGCTTCATGTTCTACCCGATCAACTGGTTCTACATACCCAAATTTGATCACCTCCCAAATTTCTTGGAAGTCAAAT
>BEHA01005426.1:101897-116548 GCA_002897215.1 Eschscholzia californica subsp. californica
GTACGCGACAGAACTGCTCAACACAAGGATGTCAAATACGAGCTAAGTGTACATCTCCAACAACGAAGTAAATCTAAAACAGCTACATACGACCAAAGGTAATCAACCAGATATGGAAAGGAAAGAGAAATTGGTCGACCAAAGTATGAAGCAAATCTGGAACACCTACAAAACTTGGAACTCCGCTTCTAAACTAATCTCACAAACAAAGTCACTAATAATATTATGTATCTGCCGATTTCCGTAAATTGACAAAGCAGCTTTTCATGGCTCATCATCTATAAACATACGTGATTGATTTTGCAAAACAAACATGCATAAACATACAAACATACACATATATATATATATATACACAGTTAGATATAGAAAATTTTAGGGTTATTTCTCGATTGGCCCCCAAAAGTGTAACTGATTCCCGCGTGGCCCCCTAAAGAAAGAGAAATAGCCAGATGGCCCCCTTTGGTGTTTTTCTAGGCATTGACTAAAAAGTCAGATTTAACTTTCCAAGACTGCCCTTTTGTCGTTTTCTTCTCATATTTATATTTTGTCCCTAACACATTTGTCTCTTTTCACTTTCTATCTTCATCATTTTCTTCATTTTCTCTCTTTAGAAAAGATCTCCATTAATGAAGATCTTATAAAAAAAATATCAAATACTAAAAATTATTTTCTTTTATTTATATTTGTCTCTCTCTAAGCATATATTCCAATTACTTGATTTTATTTTTACTTTCAATAATTAATCAAGAATAAAACTTGTATCATCAGTGCATTGGTAAGTGTCTGAAATGGAAGTTAACGCAATCCGAAAATTTCACGGTCAAATCTATGTATCAGCATCTTAGCTCAGCCGATCAATCTTCTTCGCTAGGAGAAATTAATTGGAGTTTCATTTGGACCTTACCTACTATTCCTCGAATCCAACTTTTCATATGGAAATACGAAAGCACTTCCAGTCAGACAACGCATAGGTAAATACATCGGGAATATAACTCATTGTCCAAACTGTACAGAAATCGAAACGATAGAGCATGCTCTCTTGTATTGTCCTATAGCTAGGAGGATATGGTTTCACTTTAATATTATTTCAGAACACATCCCTTCGCTAACTGAATGGATTATGTCTTGGCAAAATCAGGATCAAACCGATTGTACTATCGACAACATTCATTGTGTTACAATATTATGGTACATATGGAAAACGAGATGTGACCACTGCTTTCAACAATCGGTATATAATGTGGAGACAGTCATAGAATTGATCAAAACTTTTCCTAAAATAAGTGCAGAAAAAGTAAATCATGATAACGTTGCTAAGTCTAACTGGCAACCTCCGACCCAGCCTGTTGTGAAAATTAATGTGGATGCATCTTTTGTTAATGTGGCTCATATTATAGGAACTAGTCTTATTGTCCATGATTATAGGTCAAACTTTATCTCTGCAAGTGTGAATATTGGAAGAGCAAGGAACAGTGAGGAAGGAGAGGCTTTAGCCATACTAAATGGTATTACTTGGGCAAAAGATAACAATTATATGTAGGTCATCATTGAAAGTGACAATATAAATCTGATCAAACATTTGAATAACTCAAAGCATCAAGTTCAATGGCAATCACTAGTACACATTCGGCAAATCAGGAACGTAAAGAAGGAGATGCAACAGGTGAAATTCAATTACATCAAGCGAGATAAGAATACTCGAGCGGACAAGCTAGCGAAATGGGCGCGTCGAAAGGAAAGATCTAAAAAGTGGAACTGTATTCCGTATTTTCTTCTTAATATGTATTGTAATGCGACTCTGTTTTAGTTGAATAATATATATACTTTTAACAAAAAAAAAAAAGTGCATTGGTAAGACTCCAAGCCAATCAATATGGGAAATAAATTTGTTCTTATTCCACGACTTTAAATTAATTTTTTTCTTAATAAGCTAAACCCCAAAATCATTAAACAATCCCACATATGAATAAAATCAGTCTTTGAGTACATTAAGTACATTAATCAATTCCGCCCTGACCGGTTGAGTTAATGTATGTTTCCCGCCCGTCCGACATACCACCTGAACCTGAACTGTTAAGAGGTTACCTCTTCACCACGACAAATTCTATACTAGTAATTAGGGACGGATCCAGGATTTTCACTTAGGGGGTGCGGATTTATATGTTTAAATTTTTTTCTCAAATATAATAATTAATAAAATATTTATATTTATTAATTATATTATTACATCAACGATTACAAACGCAATTGACCTCTACGAGAATTTAATTTTACTAAAAACTTTTTTGGGAAAATTGTGGTCTTTTGGTTGAAATGGACCAAGTTGTAAATAGTATCTATGAATTTCATCTCTGTATTTAGATTCATAACTTGAAATTGGTAGTCTAGGATCAATTCGCAAAGATGATAATTAGAGTTGGTCGCGGTGTTGGAATGAAAAATAACGTTGGAGTCGAGTCTAGAACTTTTGGTGTTGAACTTGATGAATCTAAAGAAAATTTATTTTAAAATATATAGGATTTATGGTGGATGGGTTGAAGTTTATAGGGTTTAGAGTAGATGAATTGAATTTTATAGAGTTTATGGTAGGTAAATTGAATTTTATAAGGTTTGTGGTAGATGAATTGAAGTTTATAGAGATTTATGATAGATGAGTTGAAGTTTATAAGATTTATAATTGAATTGAATTTTACAGGGTTTAGGGTAGTTGAATTGGATAATTTTGATGTGTAACGCTTTAAAAAGATTTTTATATATATATAAAAGTTAAAATATTTCAAATTGCTTATAGTGGGACTCGAACTCAAATCTCAGGGTCTCATTCTCCCACAACTACACTCCTCAATCATTGGGCCAAGCTATACTAGATGTTATCTAGGTACACACGATTGAATATATATAGACATAGACAAATATACATAAAAAAACACTAAAAGTAAAAAAAACACCAAAAATGCTTGCTTGTAGAGGGAATCGAACTCACGCCCTCTAGGTTGTAACCACAATCCGGTCATCTCTTAAACCACTAAGCAAAGTCATCTTTTGTGTTACTGCTATATCCATGAGAAGATATATATGTTTTATACCTGTATATATATAAAAACAATTTGCTATTACTAGTATATTTTTTCTTCGGGCGGATCCAGGGGGTGCGGCCGCACCCCCTCGCACCCCCATGGATCCGCCCCTGCTAGTAATCCCATATTATGATTTTGTTTGATAATTTTATTTAGGGGGAAAGCAAAATACGGAAAGCAAAATACTTCTCCACCTCTCTCTCTCTCTCTCTCCACCTCTCTCTCTCTCTCTCTCCACCTCACCTCACTCTCTCTCCACCTCACCTCACTCTCTCCACCTCACCTCTATCTTCTCCGATTAGGTCGTCGGCCGGAAAATTCTAATCGGAGAAGACAAAGAGGTGAGGTGGAGAGAGAGTGAGGTGAGGTGGAGATAGAGTGAGGTGAGGTGGAGTGTTTTTTTTATTTCCCCTTAACCCCGGAAAATTTCTAAAATTCTACATATTCCCTTTAAAATTTCACACCCCGGAAACTATTTATCTTTCCCCAAAGCGCTGGCCTTTTTCTACTTCCCAAATTCGCTCTTCTCCATTTGAGCATTAGAGCATCTCCAATGCAAAACTCAAAAAAATCTCTATTCATCCTATATGTCAAGTTCCAATTGAGATTCTAACTCCTAGACGGCGAAAATAGAGAGACAAAAAAAAATCAACCTATCTTATTTACTTATATGACATAGTTATTTGTTGTAAATAAATAATTAGTTATTTAGAAAATATAGAAGACTCGATTTCTACTAGTTGAAAATCAAATATTGATGAGTTTGACGATTAGAGATATCTCAAGAAGACACTCTTTTTCTTTACAAAAATAGAGTGTCCTTTTGAGATATCTCTATTCCACCCTCAGTTTCTAGAGTGCCCTCTTAAGATATCTCTATTCCGCTCTCGACATGTCATCTTACATATCCAAATAGAGTGTTGCATTGGAGGAAGTTTTTAAGAAAATACTCTAAAAATCAAATGTGACACTCCGAATTTCTAAGATTGAGTGTTACATTGGAGTTGCTCTTAGATTGATTAATGACGTAACATTAGATAGAAGATAATGACAATTCAACCCTCCAAAATAGTTAGATATTCTTAATCAGGATTAGGTCTCCCTATCTTTCAAAATTATAGTTTTCATTATTGTAATTCTATTTATGTTATTTTCTCTTCTTGTAAAGTCTATTAATACAACTTTAATGATCAATAAAGTTTGCCTTTGATTCAACATTGTATGTGTCAGATTTATTATTTTCACATGATATCACGAGCAAAGGGACTTCTTCAATATTCGACATTATTGCAGATCCTTCTTGTTCCTCATTACTATTATCTATTTCTCACTCAGACACTCAAAGCTCAGTATTTGATTTTCCCATCTATAATTCTCTTTTCGTGTAGCTTGCGAACAATATTTGTTAGTTAGATTAGATAGTTTCTTTTATTTAATTTTTTTCGGATCTGAGTATTCGATTTATCCCATCTATTGTTTTCCTTTCGTCTAACTTTCGAACAAGATTTGATTAGGTAGTTTCTTTTATGAGAAATTTTTTTCCAGACTCTTCGAACCAATCCGTTCATGATTTCGTTTAGTTACAGAACAAAACTATGCAGTTCTTTGGTTCGGTTGGATAAACGAACAAAAAGTTAAACCAAATTTTACCAAGAATGAAATTTCGACTTTAAAACTTACTACAATTATACTTGGAACGTGTTAAAAATTAGTATAACCTCACAACCATTAAGTCTAAATGTACGTAACTAATTCGATATAGTTATTCACGTTCGAAGAAGAAGAAAAAAAAAATTATAAACAATTAAATCTCCACCATCAATCATACCCAATCATATATATATATAATGTTATATAATAATAAATAGTTTATGTTCAGTTATCCGTCAAGCAAATCTAGGAACTGAACCCGTCGGTTTTGACTTTTTATTATATGAACCAATCCGGATAACCCTTGAATCTGTCTCCAAACTGTCAAAATCTGTTTGGATCGAATATTAACTGTACACCCCTGGGAATGTTTCCGACTCGGAATCCAACTCGGATTCCAACTCGGAACCGGAATCCGATCCAAAAGAATACCATAAAAACACTTGTTGAGCACTGTATGTTTCAAGACTCTTCTCACTTTTCTGTTTCCCATTTTTATCTACTGCAGAAGAATTTTTATATTCGTCACACTCCGCAGCAGGCGAAATTCTAATTGCCGATGAAGAAACTTCTTCATTTTGATCGTTGCTTATTGGTGACTCCTCTAGAGTAGAATGTGTGCTTTCGTCGCAAATGGGTGAGTTTTTGTTGACTGTTGCATTGGAGATGCTGCTCTGTGGAAGGGTTTCCTCCTCCCAGTCTTCCTCAGAAACATCTTCAGGAATGGTTTTCTCGGTCTCCTTCCACATACCAACATTCATCTCAAATTTCTTTATTTCCTGAATAACTTCTCGTGCTTCGTCAAGCTGAGGAAGGGTTTCCTCCTCGCCGAAGTTTTCCTTGACCTCCTCGCCCCACATTTCGGAAACATCTTCAGGAATGGTTTCCTCGATCTCCTTCCACCTAGCGAGATTAATCTCAAATTTCTTTATTTCCTGAATAATTTCTTTTGCTACATCAAGCTCAAAACAGTTAACAAGAGTATTAACAAACAGCTGCAAAGTCATAAAATCATAAAAACGGTTCTCCTTCGGCATAATATCGAAAATCCTCTCGGCTTTATCCCAGCTACCTTCGAAACAAAACCCCCTAATAAGATAACAATAAATTTTTGGAGTAGGCTTCATTCCCTTTGATAACATTTCCTCAAACAAAGAATTTGCCTCTGGAGATCTATATAACCTACATAAACTCTTAACCCTAAGTTCATAAATTTCAACATCTTCTTGTTTTTCCATAATTTCTAACACTTTCTCAACATCAATTAACTTATCTTCCTTAAAAAATCGACAAAGTATAGGTGTAAAAGTATCAGTATCTGGTTTACACTTATTTTTCTCCATTTCATCTAAAATTGAATAAACAGAAGTAGAAAAACCAGTTTTACAAAGACCCAATATAACAGTATTATAAGTATCAAGATCAGGCTTAAGATTATAAGTTTTGGGGAATTCATGATAAACCCTATTTACCTCATCATATTTTTTTGAAAGATAACAAGCTAAAAGAAGAGAATTTAGGGTTTTAGTTGATAGAGAGATACCCATTTCTTTCATTTGCTGAAAAGTCTTGATAGAATGATCGACAAATCCAGTTTCACCATATAAAATAATAGCACGAGAGAAAAATTGTTCATTTTGAAGATCAGAATGAGATTTTAATTCTTCAAGAAAAGAAGGAATTCCATTAAAAGGTTTGTAATTTTTGAGTTTTGACATTGCATTTGAAAAAGAGGTTCGATCGAGGTAACCATTGGGATGGAGAAATGCCGTTCGGCAAACATGAAGAATTTTTTCTGGATCATCTTCATCGTCGATTAGATAATCAAAATATTGGGGTTTTTCGTTAGAAAGTTCTCTGGAATAATCACGAAGAAGAATTGATGAGAAATAACGAGACTTGATGAGAGAATTGAGACGGATCATGCTCATGCGGGAAAGGGAAGCCATTATTAGGGTTTTAAGAGAATATCGGGTTTTAAATCTTTTGGTAGCCGAGAGAAGTGAACTAGGGTGTAGAGGAGGATATATATATATAGGGCTGGGCTGGGCTGAAATATCTGATAACCCGAAGCCATCAAGGACATCTGAGTCGGTCAGAATCTACGGGTACTCGGAAACCAGAAAGCAGGTTCAGCCCGACCGACTTGGTGAAATTAACTGATCGGAATCGGATTTTGAAGTGCTACCCAGCATACCGTCCGAACCCGATTAGTACTTAGTAATTCCCATATTATTATGAATTTTCTACTTTCAAAGTTTGCTCTTCTCCATTGAGGATTGGATTGGCAGTGCCGTGTGGTGGGGGGTGCGGGCCATGCGCCCGCACAGGCCCCCCACCACGAGGGGCCTCATTTGCTTCACTTTTAAGGATGTAGCAGTGATTAACTGGGACCAATTTAACAATGGTAACACCGAAACTGTAGTAGCTTTGCTGGTTTGATGCTTGCCTACCGCACAAGAAGTCTTGAGTTCAAAACTAGCTGCCAACAATTTTGTTTCTTCACAACACAATGTTTATTTGCTTTTTTGCCTTTTCTCTAATAGCACAACACTTGGTGCTTTTTCTCTTTTTCTAAGAGCACAATATTTGTGTAGTTGTTAGTTGATTTTTTTTTTTTTTTTTTTATCCATCGGAAACATTTCCATTCATAAGTGATAAAATCACGATGTACATGGACGATAATTGTTATCTCTCTCCTATGAAAACTTCACGAGAGTTGCATACCTTTAAATGCACAAGTGCCTCATGAAGGGAAAGAAATTGGACTAGACACAGACGCAAAAGATCCTAAAGATCCGAGAAAATAACCCCTGAAGGGTTAACAAAAGGACCTAAAGATCCGACTAAAAAGACCCTGAAGGCCGACTAAAGAAAATAAAGAAAATTACAGTATTAAGAAAAATAAAAAGAGAAAGAACCGCCGATGATATCACCGGAAAACCGCCTTCATCGCCGGAAAACCGCCGCCATCACCGGATAACCACCGCCGCCAAAGAAAAACCGCCACCAGTGCAAACACCCACCGTCCCGACGAAGAGGCCACTCTGTGTCATCACAATTATCGCAGATCTGATTTTTCCCCCAAAATAGCAAACGAATTGTGAGTCGTTAGCCATGAATACCGACCGACTGTCAATCATTTAGTCTGAATCAACTCAGAACTTAGACCTTTTCCCTTGAGTTTTAGTATAATGACTCGATGATGAACGAGGATGAGAAGTTTAATTCGAAAATGGCGGTGAATCTCTCTTATTTGCCTTTCCTAACAACAACAAATTTTCCTCTTTCTTCTTCTTCTTTTGATCAGAAACCTAAATTCCAAAACTATATAATTCAAGAAAACCTAATTTTTGGAATTAGTGTTACAGAATGATATATGAATTGAACAGATTTAGGTTTAAGGATCGCCGTCTCCGATCGTTTAACAAAATCTATAGAACAAGAAAGAAAAGGATCTAAAAGCTATATATTATTAGAACAAAGAAAAAGAGGAATCCGGCGAAGGGAAGACCCTTCGCCGGAGAAGCCAACTAGAAGATAAAATCAACAAAGAAACGGTTACGGCAGGAGAGGGAGAGAAAGAGAGAGACTTTGGCCATTAATTGATTTTACAATTGAAGAGCAGAGGAAGAAGAGAAAAAAACGAAAAAGGTCCCCCCGTTTTTGTTAAAAGGCCTCCCCGCTAAAAGCGCCCCTCATTATAACCCATTTGGTTATAGGGCCCCCTCTACAAAAGAGCACCTCCTTCATCAATATTTGACCTAACGGCAAAGTTAACGTCGTTAGGTCAAACTTAACCCAAGACCGGTGATGTTGACCACGCCACATCATCATCTTCTCCGGCAGGGTCGCCGGCCGGCCAAATTTCCGGACGGCGACCTTCAAAAAAAAAAATTTTTTTATTCTCTCTCTCTAAAAACAAATTTTTTTTTTAAACTCTCTCTCTCTCTACAGATCTAGAGAGAGAATTAAAAAAAAAATTTGAAGGTCGCCGGCCGGAAAATTGGCCGACCGGCGACCCTGCCGGAGAAGATGATGATGTGGCGTGGTCAAATGATGTGGCAGAGAGAGAAAATGTGGGTCAAATACATATTTAAAAGGGGTTTTTTTTTACCCATTCAAAGAGGGGGGCCCTTTAACCAAGCTAAGTCAAAGGTCTTTTACTAAGTCAATGAAACCATGGGGAGGCCTTTTAACAAAAACGAGGAGGCCTTTTAACAAAAACGGGGAGGCCTTTTAACAAAAACGGGGAGGCCTTTTAAAATCTCCCTACTTCATTTTAGTTTGATTTTGATATTTTTTTTAATTCCTAAGTTCTTACCATACAAACTTAAAAGTTAATTCCTTATTCTCATAGTTTAATTTCCATGTCTTAAATTTGTAAAGTAATGTTTTATGAAAATAAAACATTCGTTAAAAACAAATGTTTTGCATGAAGAGTGTTACGTTAATCATATATTAACATCATACATTGAGTTTGGATTCGTCAATGATTCAATCTTTTTTAATAGTTAAATCATTTCAAAACATAAAATTCAGGTAAAAAACTCTTTCAACTCTTGTGTTTTTCAAATAAAGGGGCCCTGTTTCAAGTTTGACACAGGGCCCCTAAATTGTCAGGCACGGCCTGTGGATTGGTATAAAGTGGACTCCCTATGCATCATGCTGGAACGTTTATTTCGTGTTTTTTTTCGTATAGAATGAAAGAAATGAAGAAAAACTAGAAAAACTAATAATCTTCGATACACTTGGTCCATTGAGAAGTGAAGATAAATAAGACCAAAAGAAAGCTGTTCGTTAATCATTGGTAGCGACCAAGCTCTGCTTTATCATGACATATTGCAGGTTAAGCATACGAGGGAAAAGCTTTATTCTTCTATTCTCTTTCATGTCAACCGTGAAACTACAGAAAAATCTTCAATATTTTCTATCTACTTATCTTTTATGCCTAATCTGGTTAGTGTTTCTTAATTAACTTGTCTACGTCAGTAGGATATATCCTTTTCCAGCGAAGAAACCATCGTTTATTTGACTAGTAGATTTGAGTCAGACTGTCGACAAGTATATTAATATAATATTATGAAAGAGAAATGATATTAATATAATATTAGAGTCGGACGGGTTAGAGTATCTCACATTATCAGAATTGATCTTAATATAATATTACGAAATCTTCTTCAGGTGTTTTTTTTATTCCCAACATTAGCGTCTTTTATGTATATACTTAAACTTCAAAATCCAATGTCCTATTAGTTCAACAAAAAAAAAAGATCCAATGTCCTATTTTGCTACCTCTTCCCAGGGAACAGTTGCATTGATCTATCTGTTTAATTTGTCGTGGCCTATCTACAGTGTCGATAAGCTCTACTCTGGTCATGATCATGCTCATTTATGGCCGGTGAGAGTAACGAAAATTTGTTGTCTTGAAAACAATTAGTAGTTGAAAACAAATATACTGCTTGTGCAAACGAAGTAAAATCCAACCCACAACTCACTCGAAAGTTTCTAAAAAAAATGTTTTCCTATTGTATATGAGTGACTTTGTCGATTTATACAGGCTGCTCAAGAGACGGTTTCGTTAATGAGAACTGTACAAGTTTATGGAACTAAGAAACAAGAACTCCGAAGGCAATAATTACCAATAGTATGTTTCATCAGTACTTATATCTTCTCCTTGATACATCACATATAAACTAACAAATTCACAGAATAACACACTAAAATTATAACTTACGGATTTTGGACTCTTGAGCTTCAATACTCTTTATCATGCGACCCAAGTATCGGTACTATTCCTTTCGTGTATTTTTACTTGGACTTCTTATGGTTTCCAAAGAAAGACTTCTGGAAAATTAAATGTCAGACTTCATCTCTGACATTTTTATTTAGGCATATGATATGCAGTCGGTTGGGGAAAGCGAAAAGGTCTTCCAGTTGATGGATGTCGTACTCGTCCAAAACATCGAGTAAATTCCTCCTTATTGTTAGGATATTCTCAAAGGTCAAAATTGTTCCTTATATTTCTTATATGTTTCTATTAGATGATTTTAGATGGAAAATAGTCAATTTTCAAAAGAAGTCTATGTCCATTAGTAGGGGTAAATTGCCAAAAGAAGTTTACCTTCACCTAAGGAACAGCCAAATATAGCCCTTACACAAGAGACCTGCTTAAATAGCAGGTAAGCTGAAAGAAGTAACAAGAAGAAACAAGATTTACTTGAACATAACTAAACTTGAGTACACATTGTCAAAAATACTAGATGCTTGTCACTATCACCTTACTGGCTACTGTTACACGATAAATTGACTGCCAACTTGGTAAAATTACGATTTTGTAAACATGTAGATAATATCACATCTAACTCGACAATTAACCTAATTTGGCCAGTCGTGCAAATTCAGAGAACAAGAAGAGTTACTACCATTGCCTTCTTGCACCCAATGGGATAACGTTGGATCCTGACCTGTTGCCAAAACCACCTCGTCCCCTGGATCGGAAGTTTCCCCCTGAACCTATTGGAACAGAAGTATGAACACAATATCTTACTATAAAGTCCAGATGAACAACCTAGATTATTAAGTTGGAGGAAAGAAGGACAGGCACGAAAAGGCAGACTTACCTCCAGCGGAAGCACCAGATCGGGCCAAGGCAGCCAGTGATGGACTCACCATCTGGCCAGCTTGTTGTAGGATCTTAACCAGCTCCCTGGCGAACCTAGCATTTGCGTGCGTAAAAAATGTGAAAGCGTTACCCTTAGCACCAGCACGTCCTGTTCGACCAATTCTGTGAACATAATCCTCAAGACTTGTTGGGAAATCATAGTTGACCACACATTTTATGTCTTTCACATCTGCAAGAATCAAGGCAAAATATATACATATGAACTATTAAGTTTACAATACTAGTAGTTCAAAACGAGCAAAAACACAACTGCCTCCCTTATCCCTGCACCCTTTAACTCTGGCTCAAACATAAGAAACACATTCAACAAATAAATGTGCCCACCTTCACCTTGCAGGGATAAGGACTGGCACCACACCGTACAAAACCGAACCACTTTACATGCTTGCTTGAGTCGACTGGGCTGCCCATAAGAACCAGCTTCACCGCCGTGGATGTGTGTCTTCAAGCCGAAAACCTCAACATGTTACTTAGATGCATGAATAGAAAACCCCAGCTTAAAGTATATGGAAGCATTGAGTGAACCTATATTATCTCAGACTCTAACTTACAAACAGAAATATATCCTGGTGACCTATGAAAGAATACTTAATTGTAGGTCCTTTTCAAAGCCTACAGGATCGTATGACAGTAAGCAATCATTAGGAGTCCTATTCATGAATCTGCCATCTTTGTCCATGTAACATGAGCTGCAATGAGTTGCCCAATCATAGGTACTTGATCAGACCCGATAATGATAGGGAAAAGAAAATAGCTTCTCAACTCAATTGACAGTGTCTTCGGCGAAGGGGAAGAATCTCCATTAACCTAGCTAAAATCATGGATGTGATGGCACCTTCTCACACCACCAAAACCACGAAGTAAAAACCCAAGAAACTGGTAAGCAGCCCACCGACTCTATCTTCAAGATTCGAATAACTCAACTAAATTATGACTCCTAACACATAATGATCCTACCAAGACCACGTGCAGCTACATCCGTAGCAGTCATTATAAGACTCCTCCCACTTTTGAACTCGGCCAAAACCCAGTCCCTTTCAGCCTGATTTTTATCACCATGGATTGAAAGAGCTGGCCATCCATCCATCCTCAGCTGTCGTGTGACCTGATCACAGCCTTTTTTCGTCTCCATGAAAATCAAAATCCGACTCCCATCCATCTGCTCTGTTAACAGCTTGATTAACCTAAAAAGATATAATTGTAGACAAAACGAGAGAAAATATATCACTGTCAAAAACAGATGTAAAATTTTGACCAATTCAACCTCCAAGTATCAACTTACCTGTTATACTTTTCCATGTCTGACATAACTTCTACAACTTGGTGAATAGAGTGATTGGCTTTCAACTCTGAGGATCCAATAACCACCTGAACCGAAATCTTTGAGGTAAGTATCCAGTTCGCAATATTCACGAGAGGCAAAAATTGTACGACACTACAGGTTTTGTCATTTACCTTGTAGGGATTATTCAGAAACTGTCTTGCCAAAGCTTCCACCTCTCTAGGCCATGTTGCACTCCAATATAATGTTTGTCTATCAGGACGAATCTGTAATATGGAAGTTAGATCAACAAATGAGATACAAAAATGTGGACCTTCAAAACCCTTGCTTATGTTTTTTCCAAGCAGACATGGTACATGCTCAATAACTTTCACATTTATATGTTCGTGGCTGATGAAGTTGGACTACCGTTACATATCCATATGTAATGCTTACGAACAGAAGAACAAATGAAGGAAATAAATGTTCACGCCACTAAGCTACACATCGCATGGGCTAAAATAACACAAAACCCTTGAAGCAGTTCAAATCTTTTTAGACAGAACAAAATTAAATACCTGAGACACGATTTTCCGAATCTGGGGCTCAAACCCCATATCCAACATACGGTCAGCCTCATCCAACACAAGGTATGTTACTCTCTTTAAATTTGTATGCCGAGCTTCCAACATATCAATCAGACGTCCAGGTGTTGCAATAACAATCTCAACCCCTACCAAATTAAACAACCAGTATATTCAATTTCCAAACAGCTGATCTAACAATTAGACAGCAAATTTCAGAGGGAAAAAAAGACCTCTTTGGAGATCACGTATCTGCGGTCCTTTTGGTGCACCACCATAGATGCAAGTGCTTCTGATATGTGTACGTTGTGCAAATTTTGAAGCTTCTTCCTGAATCTGAACAGCCAGTTCCCTGGTAGGTGCTAAGACCAGAACAACCGGGCCGTCACCTGGTGCTGAAATATAATAAATTACAATTAACATAGTACTAACTAGAAACAACCAACAACAAAGTACAAGAGATAGAAAAGTAGTTTTTCATTTTTCTCTCCTAATTCGTATAACAAACTGACATAAAAATGGGTATAGATATCAAGTACAGTAGAAAGTTAGAAACTAACCCAATCGAGGCTGTGCGCGAACATGTACTAATGCAGGAAGTAGATAAGCCAGAGTTTTCCCTGAACCTGTCTCGGCAATCCCAATCAAATCTCTACCCTTTAAAGCCATTGGCCATCCTTGAGCTTGAATAGCGGTTGGCTCAACGAAGCCCAATCTATTTATCACCTCAAGGCAGTAATCTGTTCAATCCAATTGACATCCATTAGCATAAAAGACATAAAATTTGGCAATAGGTATGAGAAGAAATGACATACCTGGAATGTTTGCTTCCTGAAACATTCGTACAGGCTTCGGAACATCGTAACCTTCTACTGTGATCTCTCTTCTCGATCGATAAATTGAAACTTCTTGTTCAGACATTGCTTGCACAGAGGGGCTCTCTATGTAAAAGTTCTTCTCAAAAGGAACCAAATTTCCAAAATCCTGCTTTGGAAGAGAAATACCGTCTAATTCCCCTCTCGATCCACCACCCCTGCCACCACGGCCTCCACCGAAGCCCCTACCACCACCTCCACCTCGACCACCCCTGCCAGAATCAAACCCTCTACCACCACCACCACCACTGTATCCACCTCGACCACCCCGTCCAGAATCAAATCCTCTACCACCACCACCACCTCTGCCACCAGAACTAAAACCCCTCCCTCCACCTCCACCACCATGACCGACATCAAATCCTCTGCCTCCGCTACCAGAGTGAAAAGAAGAAATCCCACTGTAACCACCTCCAGATGGAGGACCTCCACCACCTCTACCGGATGAGAAACCTCCTGGTGGTGGTCCTCCATAAGGGGCGGATCCAACACGACCCATGTTCGGTTGAGCGCCGC